>PVJO010007551.1:0-81087 GCA_004026905.1 Hystrix cristata
GTGTGAAAATGTAGGCTGTAACAGACTGGCAGCAGGGTGGGGGAGAGGGGTGGGGTGTGTTCATCTGCTTGTTGGCACACCAGTGAGAGAAAAGCTTTCTTTATCTCCAAGAGCAAGAGATTCTCCTTGAAGCCCTGCCTCCTGGCAGTGAGAAGCAGCTCCCTCCCCTGGCTTGGAGGTGGTTTGGTTCAGGAGCTGTCCGTCTTGCCCCTCTAAACACTGCCCCTGGCCACAGGGATGCTGGGGCCATTTCCTGCAGCCAGAGTCCCCATGCAGGACAGGTTTATGGGGGAAAGTATCTTTTTTTCTTCTTTTAGACATTTGTGGTTGATCATTACCTTTTCTACATTTAAAAAAAAAAATCTGAAGTAAATTTGGGTAATAGGTCAGCACATAAGAGCAAACAGATCCGGGAACATTCACTGAGGTTGACCAGGAACCTGAACTTGCCCTCCTTGCACACCATCAAGGGTGGCTGAGCTCCCCCTGGCTGCTGCTGGGCAGAGTCCAGAGAAGCCAGATCATTGCTGGAATGGACTTGTCATGAATTATGCATTCCCTCCCTCTTCCTTGGAAATCAACTGGAGGAAATAGTCAGTCCAGTTTGATCACAGAAGTGTGCATTGCCAGGAGGGCTTGACCAGCCCTTGCAAGTCCCAGGCAGCGACCCTGTGTGGCAGTTGCTGTGGTCCTGACTGGCAGGGCACCATGCTGTGGGCAGAGCTGCCCTGGGGACACTGGCGCAGTCCTGCTGTAAGATGAAGCTGCAGGTAGGAGAAGGGCTCTGTGTGCAGTGCCAGGTTCCAGCCAGTCTCAGGCATGTGAAGCACAGAGTCGCCCGGGGGCCTCCCTACCGACATGCCCAGGAGGGGTGCTTAGCGGACTTGTCGAGGGTATGTAGCGCTTCTAATAAAACTGCTCTTGAAATCATGGAACACATTCTTAAACCAACAAGTGTGTGTTGTAGCATTTTGTAATGATGTCCTCTTCCTTTTGGTCTAAAGGAATCTTTTTTTTATTGTGATAATGTTGCCAATTTAATTTTGACCACAGAGATTGTGGTTTGGAAAACCCTGAGAAAGCCAGCCTAGCTCACAGTCTGTGTGTGGACGGCTGTGGCGCTCATGGCTTTCTCGAGGAAGTATTGTTTGGGATGCCTCGAGTTCTCTGCCAGAGCGTTCATTCTGGGAAGACCTTTAGCTTCTCATAGATGGAGAAGTGCATAGAAGACTGAACAAAGGATCTTTGCTTTGTTTGTTGGTCTTATTTACCGTGTGTGTGTGTGTGTATGCACGCACGTGCACACCAGACATGTAATTTCATTTGGCGGGGTCGGTATAACGTCCTTTGCTTTGTCTGTCTGATTTTGTATGGATGCTGTCTCTGTTAACTTGGCTGAGATTGTGAGACATCTTGAGCAGGGGGACTCAGAAATAGTAACGATGAAAAGAGGCAGCCTCGAGGAGTCCAAGCCAAAGTGGACACCCCATTCTGCTCATCAGTAAATGTCACGTCGGTTTTGAAGTCTAGCAGGATCCCTGGGGTGGGCTCTGAGGAGGGTTGCCCGCTCCAGCCTGTTTGTTCTTGAACTCTGAAGAGGCGTGGTGTTTGTCTGCCTGTCGCGTCCGAGGGCTGGAGCAGCAGCTGGCCACGGTCAGTGCTCCGTAGTGAGCCCCGGCCGTGCTCAGGACCTGAACAGCCTGCAGACAAAGGATCCTTGTTCTGAGTGCCAAAAATTTGTTTTTAATATTTAAGAAAGATAAAATAACAATGAATGCAATGACCTTTGTCTTTCAGCAAAACCTTTTTAATACTCAAAAAAGAAAAATGGAAAATACATCTGAAAACGATTGCATTCTTACGTTGCCGGGAAGATCAGGATTCTAATCAGATCGTGTTGATTTGAAAAAGCGCGGGTCCGTGTCAGAGGGAACCAGAAATCTGTTTATTCAGCTGAGGTGTGTGGTGCCAGTGGCCCTCAGCAGGTAGCGCACCCTGTGACACCACGTAGGAGAGCCATAGGACCATCCCTGCTGCTCCCGTCCCACGAAGCCCACACCATGCGGGAGACCACAGTGGGCTGGTGCCGAGCGAGCGCTGCCTCACAGGGGGGCTGCCACGGTCCTGTGCTTGGTTGTCTGGGTGTTTCCTGGTTGCTGTGAGTTTATTATTGCTTAATTAAAGCTTTAAAACACAAAACTGGAGCTGACAACCACATTACTATAAATCTGGGTCGGCTGCTTTACTTAAGACAAGTAATTGATACATTTTTCCTTACTTTAAAGCAATGACCTTAGTCCATTTGTAAAAATACGTCTTTGTAAATTGTTGGTTCCTCATTTTGTGACTTGTTTCTTTTAAGTTCGTAATTAAAACTGTAATGCTTGCTGAATTTTATTTGAATTTGAACTTCTGTTGTTGTTGAAATAGGGTCTCATCATGCAGTCCAGGCTGTCCTCAAACTCTTGATCTTCCTGCCTCCATCTCCCAAGTGCTGGGATTACTGGCATGTGCCCCACACCTGGCTTATTTTGAACTTCTAAAATGATTTTTTTTTTCTTTTTACCATTTTTGTATTTCCTGACACCGAGTTGACTTTTCCTTTGATTTTTGAGGTATAGACTGTCACAGTTTTCCCGAGTCCTCTTTGCTGACCCTGCCTGTGGACTAGGGCTGCCAGAACAAAGTCCTACAGACCATAGGGCTTTGGCAACAGAAAGTTATTGTCCCAGATTTTTGGAGGCAGGAACATGTAGGGTGAAGATGTGGTATGATTGTTTCTGGTTTGCAGATGGCTGACTTTTCCCCTTGCTGTCAGTTACTCTCTGAAGAATGCCAGCCCTGTTGGATTCAGGTCCCCACCACCATGTAGGTTTAATGTTAGACTCCCAAAAGCTCTCTAAGTGCACTTACATGAGGGCTAGGGCTTCAGCATTCCAATTTTGAGGGCACACAGTTCTGTCTACTCCAACAACCACAGCAATACTTTTTTTTGAAAAGATAAAATTTCATAACAAAATGAGAGGATAATAGTTAATATACTTTGTATCATAATCTTAAGTGTAGGGACTCAGAGTATAAGATACAGCCAAAAATGACTCTTACAAAGAAGAAACATATATTTGCACAGAACTTTCTTTTCAATCAATTAAGAGAAACTAGTAATAAAAATGAAACAAATAACCAAGCGTGGTGGCACACTTCTTTAATCCCAGCACTTGGGGAGCTGAGGCAAGAGGATTGCCACAAGTTTGAGGCCTGCCTGAGCTACATAGTGAGTTCAAAGCCAGCCTGAACTACACAGTGAGACCTTGTCTCAAAAAAAAAAAAAAAAAGAAACAAATTAGCATATGTATTAAAATATTTTTGAAACAACTGAATAGGTAATTTGGAGAATTATTTGCACTTCTCCCTACTTCTTCTATTTTGCATATGTATTTTTGAGTTTCTCATAGAGAAACCATGCAATATTTAAGCTTGTGTATCTGACTTATTTCACTCAACATTATGTTCTCAAATTGCAACCATTTGCACAACCACTACGAAAATCAGTATGGAGATTCCTCAAGAAACTAAAAATAGACATTCCATTTGACCTAACTATGCCCAAGGCGTCTTCCCAGAAGAGTTAAAGACATCATATTAGAGAAATTACATGCACACGCATGTTTATAGCAGCATAATTTATGATAGCTAGATCTTAGAAATAACATGAATGTCCACTGACAGATGAATAAATCAAGAAAACAGGGTGTTTATACACAGTGGAGTACTATGCTTGCCACAGTGATATTTTTAATATCATATTTCTAATACTTTGTTTGTTTCTTCTTTTTCGATAAAATAAGGTTATAACTCTTGTGAAACCAAAGCTCTAAGCCATGTAAAGCATTTCCAATTTTCCCACACTAGAATTACTTTAAGCTTTGGGAGGAGGTAGTCCCGCCTGCTGCTCCATCTTCTCCCTGCCCTCCTCCGTCAGTGTTTGAGGGCAAATTCAGCCTGCCCTCAGTCGCTAGTTACAGGTGGGGTTCAGTCCTGCCGTGGCAGGGGACGGTACAGGTTTGAGTCCTCATAGAGCTGTGTTTGAGTTCCGCTTCCACTGTTTACTCCCCGGGCCCTGGCAGCTCAGGATGTTCCTGTTTCTGTAGTTTGGGCCTCTCCGTTTCACAAGTGAAGATTGCACTCCCTACAGGGCCATGGCTGGCTGTCTCCTGAGCATTCGTTTGTCGGCAGAGAGTTTTCATCACCAGCACACAACAGGCTCAACGTCAGTATTCTTTAGGGAAATGCAAATGAAAATCACAAAGACATAACAATTCATTACCACTGAGGTGGCTATAATTAAAATAACAAGTGTTGGTGAGGATTTGGAAAAATTGGGACCCTTGGCCATTACTGATGAGGATGTAAAATAGTACAGGTGCCGTGGGAAAGGGTTTGGTGGTTTCTCAACAGTTCAGGAGAACCGAACCACATGACCCAGAAACCCCACTCCTATGTTCGTACTGTGAACTGTAACAGACATGTAAGCAAAAGCACGTGTAACAGTGTTCATAGCAGCACTGCCCACAGTAGCCAGAAGGGGGACACAACCCAGATGCCTGTCGGTGGATGAATGGACGGACAACATGTGGTACGTCTAATACAATAGAATACCAGCCATAAAGAGCAACGAAGTATCGATGTGTGCTACAGCATTGAGGAACCTCGACTACCTTAGCCCAAATGGAAGAATGCAGTCACAGAAGACCACACAAGGCATGGCTCCCTTTAAGTAAAATGCGCAGAGTGGACAAATCCGCAGAGCACGTTAGATTGCAGCGCTGGGGAGAAGGCACAGGGAGAGACTGCTGCTAACGTAAGGGTTTGTTTCGGGAGGACGAAGCGTCTGGACTTAGTGATGATGGTTGCATAACGTCGTGTACTAAATACCACTAACTTACACATCTTAAGGTTTGTTATGTGTGTTTGCCACAAAAAACAACAAAAAAGATGAGCTCACGACTAGAAAAAGGTCAAGGTTTTTTCAGGAACAGGAAACATGATTGTCATGAACACAAACTAAAGAATTAATTTGACTTACACGATATGAGAGAACCAGGCAAGTTCAAGGAAGCGGTGAAAACCACCCGTTCCTGTGGAGTAAAGAAACACTGCAGTTGCAGATGGAGGTCAAACGGTTTTTCCATGTGGGCATGGAGTCAGTTAACATCACTCTCAGGACATCATTTATCTATCTGTCAGGTACCTACAGTTTACAGAGTCTTGCAAATAATTTGCCATTGAAACTTTTTTTCTCTAGGCTTGATAAAGAGTAATGCTGTTCAAAAGTTATTCTTGATCACAAAATAACATCAGATTTGGCCTCTTTGTTTACGAGACTCCGTGAGTGGGCCTTCCTAAGTTTGCTTGTGGTCCTGAGGCTAGGAAGCTAAGAACTTGTTACTAGATTCCCCTGTGGTGCCTGTAAGAATTCCTTGTTTCTTTTTTTATTTTTATTTTTTTATTTTTATTTTTTTATTTTTATTTTAAACCAAGAACATGTATTGGTACATTTTACATATAATGGTCACATTCATCACATTTATTTTGTACCTGTACATGATGCATCTTGATTCTCCCCCCTCTTCCCCACCCCTCCCCCTCTGTTCCCTCCCTCCCTATTTACAGCAGATTTATTCATAATTTTCCATATTTTCCCTTTCCCTTTTCTTTCCTTTGTTGCCTTTCTGCTTTTCCCCTTCTTTCTTTCTAGTACTCCTCTCCTTTGTATAGTATCTTCCTTTTATATAATATCTATTACACCTCTTTGTCCTTATTTACAGTTATGGTTTCTCATATCAGAGAAACAGTTCCACAGGGATGTATGCACAACCATGTTCATAGCAACACAGTTTGTAATAGCAAAGTCTTGGAAACAACCTAAATGCCCAACAACCAATGAATGGCTAAAGGAAATGTGGTTTTTCTACACAATGGAGTACTATACAGCCTTGTTTCTTGAGGTCTCCCTCATACCCAAGTTCCTGAGCCTCCCAGGAAGTGGCTTTCCTTACTCACCTGTGAGGGGGGAACCATGTGCCCCTGCTTTGCTGTGGAGGCGTGGCAGGCATGACCTGTAAAGTCAGCCTCGGTGCCTGCCAAGTGTCAGGCTGTCTCCCATCCGACGAGCATTGTTTGCAAATGTGAATGTCATTGAAAACCTGTGTTTTCAATTATGAACTAGTAAAGGAACAGTGAACCCACTGAACTTATGCAGATAACTATATTACCATGAAAATACGAATATTCAATAAGATCCTCCACTCTAGGGGGCTAAGGCAGGAGTATAAGGTATTATTTATAAGTATTACATTTCAGTTTACCAAAGTGGAGTTTACTGCATTGTTACGAGTTATTGACAGCTTTAGGAGGGAAGAGAAAAGGGCTTGCTTGCATGTCTGGACTAGAACACTGAAACAGCATCAGCAGAGTTCCAGATAAAGACAGTCACCCCATGTCAGCTCATTCAGCTGTAACTAGTCAATTCTCACGCTGTGGGATCTAAGCATTCTTGCAGACCACCTTCCCACAAGGGGCTGGGAGGCTGCCCCCGTGTGCTGGCAGCCTTGGGGTTGCTTACACACTCATCCGAAGCCTGTGTCCACAAGTACCTGGCCTGGCCCTTTCCCCGGGGCTGTGACGCACATCTGTGGCCTGAGCCCAGTGCTGCAGTGGACAGAGCAGCCGCAGATGAGAAAAGACCTAGAATGGCAACAGTTAACTTGTTATTGATAATTTCCAAAAATGAAAAATCTGATGAGAGTTTATTTAAAGAAGAATAAAACTGATAGGGAAATCTGCATGCTTCCATGGCGTGCATAAAAGCAAGTCCATCCAAAAACTTGTAGACAAAGTCATCACAAACATCGTAATGAATGCTTGATTAAAAATAACAACTAGATTTATAAAAGCAAGTGAGCATAAACATTACAGAGAAAAAATCTTGGTATAGCTAGATGTAACGTCCATGAATATATCAAGAATATGTTAGGAATACTGTGTTAGCTCTTTGCCGCTGTGACAGAATTCCTGAGAAAAAGTTCTGGAGTTAGAAGCCTAACAGTACGAAAGTATTTAACAGTGCTGAACTGTACACCTGCAAGTGGTTAAAGTGGTGCATTTTATGTTCTTTATTTTACCCCAGTCAAACTTAAAAGTGACATGCCTGGCATGTTGTGTGTTTTAGGAAGGAAGCATTCAGTCTGTACCACCAACTACCTAATACAGGTTACCTGCGGTTCCTTGATGGTATCTGCGTCAGTGGTTCCGGTTGCCATAACAAAGGACTGCAGCTTGGTGGCTTAAATAGCAGAAATATAATTTCTCGCAGTTTTTGAGGCAACGAGTCTGGAGTAGAATTGCCTGAAAATGCACTTTCTGATAAGGTGTCACGTCCCAGTTTGCACGTTGCTGCCTTCTCTCCACCTGCTCTCTTCTCTCTTCTTTCCTTACTAACATGGCATTTATAGCATTGTGTCATTTTTTATTTATCTCAAATGAATTCTTTAGTTCTTCTTGTAAGTTCTTCTGAGTGTGACTGTTTCTGTATAACTTGGTAATTTCTGCAAGTTGTACATGTGCTAACTTCTGTTAATATAACAGTAACACTTAACTAAAATGTACCTCTGCTCTAGTCAAAAGTCAGTTGTTTAAGTTTATTGGGGTTTGTTTTAGGCCTCCCCCTGTGTCTGTCCCCCTGCACTTGAGAAGGGCTGCTCGATCTGCTGTGGTTGGGCTGGTCCTCCACAGACATCTGTGAGGTCAAGGCGGGCTGTGCCCTGCCTGTGCCCCTAGCGGGCCCACCACGTTGGCCTGCCTGCTGCTGCTGCTGCTGCTGGGATTCCAAAGGTCGTGCTGCTCTGTGGGCCCCTCTGCCTGGTCCGTCTGTTGCTGGTGTGGGGTTCTGGTGTCTGAGTGCCCCGGTTAACATCCCAGCTCGCCTGCCGTGTGCCTGGGGGCTCTTGTAGCAGGTCATACCTACTTACACAGTAACGATTACACTTCTCTAGCAGATTGACCTGATAGTAAAAGATACCCTTAAATTCTACTAAAACTTCCGAGTCTTTTTTTGTCTACCGATAGTTAATTCATTATGGCTTTTTCATGGTTGCTGTTTTTGTGCCACATATCTTTTTCTTTACTTTCATCCTTATTATACTTTTGACTCTAAAGTGTGTCTCTTGTACTTGACAACACAGTTTTGTGTTTTTATGTGTCTAACAGTTCTTCTTTTGATTGTATTGTTAATCTGTTCACATTTCATGTTGTCGATGTGGTTTGTCTGCCATTTAACTTTTTTTTCAATTTTTATTTTTTATTAGTACATGTTCACAGCACAAGCTGATCACATTCTTCCTGGAGAGTTGGCCATGTACATAACACAGCTTAATTCTTTTATCTTTTATGTAGAAGGGTTCTTTTTTTCTACCACCTAATCAGCATTTGTTATTATCTGATTTCTTAATGATAGTCATTCTTTTTGGAGTAAGATGGAATCTCATTGTTATTTTAATTTGCATTTCTGTAATTGCCAGGAATGTTGAACATTTTTTCATGTATTTATTGGCCATTCATACTTCTGAGAAGTTTTTGTTCATTTCAGTTGCCCATTTTTCATTGGGTCCATTATTTTGGGGGGGTGTAATTTTTTTGAGTTCTTTACATATTCTAGATGTTAGTCCTCTGAGGAATAGGTGGCAAAATTTGTTTTTCCCATTTTGTAGGTTGTCTCTTTAATCTGTTGGTGGTGGTCTTAGTTTTGCAGAAGCTTTTCAGTTTGATATGATCCCATTTGGTGATTCTCAATGTTATTTTTTGGGCAGTCGGGGTTCTGTTCGGAAAGTCCTTGCCTATGCCTATGCCTTCAAGTGTTTTACCTATCTTATCGCCCATCAAATTGTTTTTGTTTTAACATTTAGATCTTTAACGCATTTTGATTTTAGTATGTTTTAGTACATGGCTTCAGCTTTTATTTTGAGACAAGGTCCTGCTAGGTTGCTAACTTGCCAGGCTGGCTTGAACCTGAAATTCTCTTGCCTCAGCCTCCCAGAGGCTGGGATTATGACCTGCACTACTACACCCAGTTTAACTTTTTGTTTTCTGTGCCTTACCTCATTTTTGTTCCTGTGTACCACCTTCGTTGTCTTCTTTTGCATTGAGTGACTATTTTTTATTGCAAGATCTTAATTCTTTAAATCTGTTTTTGCATTTATTTTATTTTGGTTATTTTCTTAGTAGTAGCTTAAAGGTTTACTATACATTTTTTCCTCTCACTAAATCTACCTCAGATTCGTACTAGTTTAATTCCAGTAAGATATGAACCAGTAAGATATGAGTCATTCTTCCTGTGTATCTCTGTTTCTTCCTCCCCTTTCTTAGCTAACATTAAATACATTACATCTGTGTATGTTGCAAACCTAACAAGCCTACGTTGCAGTAGTTATTTTATATGACTTTGTTTTTAACAGGGTGAAAAGGGAGGATGTCTGTATATTTATAGTTTATTTTAATCATTTAGCACTCTTTATTTTTGTGGATTTGACATTCCATGTGGTGTGACTTCCTTACACCAATACAGCTATGTACTGGCCCATCTCTCTCCTTACTATCAAGTATATTTCTCTATGTTATTAATCCAACAACACAATTGCATATTTTATACTGTTCCTTTCTGAATCATTGAAGGGAAGAAAAAAGGTATACACTTATATTGCCTTTTATAGCTGCATACTTACTTTTACCGGCATTGTTTGCGCTTTTGTGTGCATTCTGATTACTAATTGGCATTATTTGCCTTCAGCCCCAAGAACATCCTTTAGCATTATTTTAAGGTGTATTTTCTTATGATGCATTCTCTTCAGTTTTTCTTTTTCTAGGCAGGTCTTTCTTTGTTTTTGAAGCTAGTTTGTGCTAGATATAGAACTCTTGGTTGATATTTCTTTCGGCACTTCTGGCCTGTAAGCACCTTGTCCTCAGAGAAGCAAGACTGGGGCAGGGCAGGAACTCAGCTCAGCCAAGCAGGCAGCGCGAGGTAAGCGCAAGGTGGCCACGTTTCCATTACGCGCAGGTTGGGGCGCTTCCTCCTGTACAGTGTTTCTATGGGGCTGTGTTTCTCTCCCTTCTTTTTGCTCTTTGTTCTTCAGATTACATACTGTCTAGTGATACCTCTGTAGGCTTACTGATTTATTTCCTCCACTAGCT
The DNA here is from genome assembly GCA_004026905.1 of Hystrix cristata. Lineage (NCBI taxonomy): Eukaryota > Metazoa > Chordata > Mammalia > Rodentia > Hystricidae > Hystrix > Hystrix cristata. The sequence continues at coordinate 10,246 of PVJO010007551.1, forward strand.
CAAATCTGTGAGTATCCATACTGAATTTTTAATTTCAGTTCTTAGAATTTTCAGTTTCATTCTGTGTTCATTTTTATAATTTCTGTCAGTTGATTGTTGTTGTCTGTTTGATAGACATTGTATTTTTCTTTGCTTTTTCATTGCAACTTCCTTTGGTTCTGTGAACGAATTTGTAAAGGTCATTTAAAGGTTTTGTGTGCCAATAAGTCTGTTATCTAGGCCCCCTCAAGGGCAGTTTCTGACATCTGCTGTTTTTCTCTTTTTGAGGTCAAGCTTTGCTACCTGTGCATGTGCTATCATTTGCTGCTGCTGCTGTTCCAAACTAAACATTTTATCCCAAGACCACAAGAACAAAGCAAGGAAAAACTAAACGTTTTAGGTGGTAGTTTCTGGCAGGTCTGCGTTCCCTCACCCATCTCTTGGGTGGTTGTTCAGCTGTTTAAAGACTTGCTGGGCGGCCCGGGAGAGCTCCTGGGGCTGCTTCTCAGAGGGGGCCTTGGGCGTGCTCCCTTCCAGCTGGGAGGACTGTGCTTTATTTATTTATTTTTTGAAACAGTGCTCCTTTTGACTCTTTCCTTGATCTCTCTGTTGGCATCACCCCTCTTTAGTGTCTAATAGTTGCTGGCTTATCTCTGTGTTCTTTTCTGACAGCTTCGTGATACACAAAAGACCCCAGTCTGGGCCCCCTGAATTTGGACCCCTTCGCCATCTTCGAGGCAGACGTGGTGGCGCGTCTGTGCAAGAGGGCTCTCCTCGCTGTCCCATCCCCGTGTTCTCCTGTACACCTCTGCTCGGTTGGCGCTCGGTCGGCCGCCCTCACGGAGTGACTGTCCCTGTCATGACGCCGTGTTTTCCTGGGAGGGTTTTACTGTGCACGGCACGGAGCAGGGTTCTCAGTTCTCCTCTGCAGTCGCTTCCTCCTGCAGCCCGGATGCTGCTTCACTCCTCTTGCGTCCTCTTGGCATGGTTGTGCGTCCCCACCCTTTTCCTGCTGAATTTCCTGGCGGGCCTGGGCCGGCTCTGTGCTGCCCCAGTCACGCTTGGTGGGGCCGAGCGCGCCTCTTGGATCCTGACCTGCACAGACCTGTGTGCTTGGTGAGGTGCGTGCACAGGGCCCTGGCTGCTCCGCCACTTAAGCACCCTCAGCCTGAGTGTTCACATACTCGTCCAGATAGTGTCAGTTTCCTCGAGGGACGCAGAAGCTTGTTCCTCTCAGCTGGGCCTTCCACCCGAGCAGAGCCTGAACTTGGGGTCAGCTGCAGTGTGGAGAGGACAGATGGCTGTCACATGGCGCGGTGAGGACCCGGGCCCCATCATCCAGAGACGGCTGTGTGCCTGGCCCAGGGCTGCTGCCTTATCGCACAGGCACTGGCTGAGGAGGAGTGCCCGGGCTTTGGTTTGCAGCCTGGAGCGGGCGGGGAATGCGGGAGAGTGCACGCAGCCCCTGCCCCTAGGCTGTGGTCACCCTGGTGGAGCCCCTGGCAGGCTGAGTGCAGCTCAGGGTCATAGATTCTTCCTGTTCTTCCCGAGGTTTGGGAGGTTTTCTTCTATAGGACATGTTTGGGTCCCTCGTTGCTTTTTGTTTGCTGCTTGCACTGGCTCCGCTCTTTCCTGTCCTTTGTCCCCTCTCCCTCCAGTCCTCATGCTGTATCTCTCTGTCTTGATTTTTCCCTGCTGTCCTGTGGAATGCCCAACATTAAATTCTTAGCATTCCTTTTGTTTCATTTATATTGTGTCTCTTTGTGGACTTAATACTTGCTTATCTCTAGAAGGCTGGTTTGAGTGGTTTTTTTTTTTTCTTTTTAACTGTCTTTCGTCTCTGCTTAACGTGCTGAATGTTTGGAGGACAATTGTGACAAGCTGATGTCCTTTGTGGCTCATTTTCCAATGTGTGTCATTTCAATTGACCATTGTCTTCACTATGGATTATGTGTTACCACTTTGCAGATCTGATACAAACATTTCTTCCATATAAAAGAACAGGAGTTGCCTCAAAGCAAAGCCTTTGATGACTGAATAATAGCTGAATTAGTCACTTTCTGAAAAATAGAATACAATTTTTACTAGAAAGAGTGACTGACAGTCAAACTATAGTTCTGACATAGGCAATCTTGTTCTCAAGGACCAAACACCTTACATGTAGAACCTAAAAGAGAAAAGTTTATTTTGCCTCGTGGTTTCTGAGGGTTCATTCTGTGTTAAGCTGGCTCCAAGGCAGAAACATAGCAGAGGGGCCTGGCAGAGAAAAATTCACCATGTGGCAGCTGGAAGAAGAGAGAAAGACAGACAGACACTGACAAGGCAAGGAGCTGAGGACAGGAACATACCTTCAGGTCATGCCCCATGACGTAGGTCCCCTAATCAGGCCCCACCTCCCAGTAGCATGTTCAGCTGTGAACTGATCAGTGGGTGAATCCCACCTTCCAAAAACCTCCTCTCTGAACACGGGAGCCTTTGAGGGACTTTTTAGTTAAACTAACACAAGTAGATCCTTGAAGAAGGAATTAATGACAACTTCCTGTGCCTGAAGCTTCTGCCTTTGGTTGAATAAGGGAACTTAGAGAAAGTTGTTTTTCAAATCTATAGACTCTCAGATGTCTTCTATTTAAAGAAATCTTCATTCCAGCTCTGGGGTTCTGGAAGTGGGTCCCCCCCAAAAGCAGCAAAGAGCAGAGAGAGAGAGTGCTCAGGCAGATAGGCGAGCCAGCTGTTTTCTGTTAGTGAGGTTATAAGGAGATTTACAAAAATATAAAACAATGCCCTTCTGCTTGCTCAGAATTTTTTATTTGGGAAAATATTTTTCAGTGTTATTTATATTAACTGAGTTTATTATTGTTAATGCAGAGTGAATGACAAGATAACCTATTTGGGCCGGGGATTTAGCTCAGTGGTTCGAGTGCTTGCTTTGCAAATGCAAGGCCCTGAGTTCGATCCCCAGCACCAAAAAAAAAAAAAAAAAAAAGATAACCTATTTGAAGAAATTGTCTGTTTTAACTTCTAATGTGCTGAGTAGCAATAAATACACCCTAAACAAACCAAGGGTTGTGGGATCCTTAATATTTTATGGTGTAAAGGGGCCCTGAGACCAAAATGTTGGGGACTTCCAGTGTGTGCCTTCCTCCTCGGGGTTCCACGGTCCCTGCTGGAGCTCCTGGCGTCACCGCTGAGCTCCAGGCTGCGTGAGGGAAGAGGGATTCCGGATGAGTGGACAGTGCTGTATCCCAAACCAAAATGTTTTCCCAGAAAGGCTCTAGTTAATTTATTTAGGAAGAACATTTTCACGTATTTCCCCTCACCTGCTAAGCAGTGTGAGAAAGTGGGAGCACGGGGCTGGTTCTGCGGTGGGAAAGGGAGCTGGGGACTGGGGAGTGGGCAGTCGTGTTTATCACCTGTGGAGTTCGAGCTGCTTGCTGCTAGGTTTTAATGACTGGGGCTGGCAGGAGACGTGCTGCAGGGTGCTGCTGTGTGGCTCTTACCAGGTTCCCCAGCTTGCTGCGGTGCCTTGCCCGTTGTCGCCGCCTTCTTCTGGACTCTGCTGTCCTGGCATGCTTGAGCTCCGTGCCTTCTGTGTCGTGGTTCTGCATCATGATTCTGTCTGAAGGTACGATCTGTTAGAGCCAGACATGGACTTGCAAAACACCGCTGCAGGACTGATCGCATTGTGCAATGCTTCCCTCCTTCAACACAGCTTCTCTTTCTTTATCTTTGAGGTGATTTGGTAACATCTTACATGAATGAAACTCTGGTTCTCACACCCTCAGACTAATCTTTCCCAGTCTAAGTATGTATCTCTTCCTGGTTGATTGATTGTTTCATTGGTATTTACTTGTGAGCCTACTGCCAACCTTTACCTAGAAGTTCACTTTAATAGTATATTAAATACACTTGCTTTTTGTATAAAAGAGTCCCTAGCCTTTTTGGATTATTCTGGTCCAGGATCTGAGGTGAAACTTCCACATCCAAGTGTGGCCTGGGGGCCTGCGGGGCGGAGCTGGAGGGCATTGTGAGCTCAGACTCTCTGTGCGCCCTGGACCTGACGAGCCTCGAGCTGCACTGTAGCAAGAGCCTGAGTGAGTGCATAGGGTGTTGCAGACACGGGCTGGAGAGTGACAGTGAGGAGCAAGGGCATGCAGCTGTGTGCTGGGAGCTCTTGTGTTGCCGTTGGGGAGGACAGCCTGCCAGAGAGAATCTCCTGGTGCCTCCTTCTAGGGAAGATGGCCCAGCAGGGAGTCCCTCTCCCCCAGAGTCAGCCACTAAATGTGTTGAAGAGCTTACAACAATAATTGGCCCAGGTTTTAGGGCTTGGGCATTGAAGCTTTGTTTCCACCTGAACTCTGTGGGAGCCTGATTCCAGTTCTTGCCATCGGTATTTGGCAGACTTTGCTTCTGCTCATCGGAAGTAGGCCTTTCCGGCCACGGGAGGGCACCTTCCTCTTCCACACCCAGCTTTAGCACAGGGCTGTGTGGCTGCCACCCGGACCAGGGCCAGGAAGCAGCTCCTGTGGTCGTGCTCTGTGCCTCACACGTGGAGTAGCACATAGTGAGTGGGAAGCAAATGACTGATGCGAAGCCTGATGTTTGCTTTCTGGAGAATAGCTCTGGTGCAGTCCTGAAAGTCTTCAGTTCTTTGGTTAAATCCTGGTAAAGGAGCATTGACTAGCACTGTCAGTGGGGTGTCAGCGGGGAGAGGGCGGTGCATTAGGTGGTGTACTGAGGAGTGGAGAAGGAGAACACCTGTGTCTTTTGGGGCTGGTTGTTTCTCTTAATGTTACCAGAAGAAAGTACTAATTACTCTAACAAGGAGAACAGAATAAAGGTTTGCATCGTCACATTTCCTAAGTTCACATGGCTAAGAGTGACTTCCCGCTCTCAATCTGGATTTGTAATGTCATGTAGCTTGACAGTGCAGCCCCTCCCTGCCCACAGCTGCCTGCTGTGGGCCGATGTGTGTCAGGAGGGTCTTAGATGATGTATTGAAATCCATTTTCTGCACCTATAAATAGGCTTGTGGCATCTTTGCTTTAGTTTACTAGAGGCACCTGCAGCCTGGCCAGCATCCTTTGTTCTCCTGTAATACATTCTCCACTCGAGAGGGAGCCTTGAACAGTTTCCGACTGACCTGTTCTGTGACAGAGCCTCCCCAGGCCTGGCGCAGGTGTGCGGCTAACAGTGAGTGACATTCTCGGGGTGGTCCCTGGTCCTCAGCGACACCCTCCTGACTCCGAGGTACTTTATAACTGTGTTCTTTTCTTTCGTACCTGTTTGATTGGCTTGAGACCAAGAGACCTGCCATTGGGGCCGAAGGCTTCACAGCAGGTCCGTGTTGGACACTTGAAGAGACCTGCACCTTTTGCCTTCCGAAGTATAAAATAAGGAAAGAATATAATAAACCAACACATTTTTGTAAAGATGAAGGAGACATAACTAGAACGGCAGTGTCAGCACCAGGCTACTTGAGAGCTGGTTTCTCCACAGCATTTTAGGAATATTGAGCATTCAAGCCAAGAGTTCCACAATGAAGGTAGACTGTAATTTGGTGGTTTGGGAAGATGGAGAAAATTCAGTCTCTCTGAAGTCGTTTTCTCTCCCTGTCTTCATACCATCTCGCCTCTGTGTGTCTCTGTGTCCTGACCTGCTCTTTCTGTAAGGATCCCTCATCTAATGGTCACCCTGCCAGGGACCCCATCTCCACGTTGCAGTCGGTCACACACTGAGGTGTTGGGCCAGGGCTTCAGTACATGAATGAGGGGTGGGTGCAGGTTAGTGTGTAACAGGAGGTCCATCAAAAGCAGAAACTGGGGCAGAAGTTCCTCAGAACTCCAGGTGAGAACTGAGGAGAGCCTGGACTAGGGCCTTGATGAGCGGAGATGACGCGCAGTGGGATGTCATTTGTGACCAGGGTGGAGGAATGTGCGAGGAGGCGGTGACTCCCAGATTTCTGGGCTCAGGTGGAGGAAAAGACTTGAGGGAGGAGATGGGAGCCGTGCAATGTCCTGCCAAGCACCTAGCCCCGGCCCCGTGTGTCCCACAGTGTCCCCCACCCTGCAGTGGTGCCGAACTGTACTTGGCGTGTGTTCATAAGACCACCGTTGCTGCCTTATTTCGCAGTCAGCTCCAAACTCCTGTGCTCTTTCTGATGAGTTTCTTCAGGGAGGGGCTGTTGCGTTGCTGGTTATCTAGCATCGGCAGTGTGGTCTGTGCTGGGCACATTCTAGTTACAGGATCCTTGTGGTCAGTTATTTGCTCATTGTACGTTTTAGTCAAAGCTCCATACTTACCACCTTTTTGGCTTTCTTGCAGAATGAGAAGACTTTGGGACATTCCATGAGTCATTCAAGCAACATTTCTAAGGTAGGGTGCACAGACGTGTGTCATGTTTCATGATGGGCCTTCTCTCCTTACACTGCACATGTGTTTCCATTCCAGTCTTCTAAAGACACAGAGTTCTTGTTCAGGCCTGTGGTCTGCTCTGGGGCCATCCAAAGTGGGGGCAGTTATGTTTTTCTAGTGAGATGGGGAAGTGATTTGTGGGGGGAAACTCCATTTCTCCAGCAGATCATATGCTTTGTGGCAGAAGAAATCTCCATCCCCAGGGAGCCAGTCACCACAGTTAGGAATGTGTCAACACAAAGCCAGCTGTGGTGCATGGACATGCATCTGTGTGGTTTGTACCTTGTCTGGAGCCCGGTGGTCCTGTGCTGTGCTCTCATACATGTTGCCTGGCTCTGGCCTCTTCCTCCCGTGCCATCTCCCTTAGGACGTTGCTGTTTTCTCACTTAGCACATGCGAGGAGTGAGGACTGAGGGGGTCTGTCAGCCGAGAGGGACACAGGCGACCTCTCGCGGGAGGGCGTGGAGAGCGGTACCGCCAGCCTGTTGTGTGTGTTCCTCTTGCAGCCCGCTGCTAACTCTACGAGCTCCTCCCAGGTACATTCCCCCCTGCCCCCGTGTCTGTCACACAGCTGAACAGGACACATATCTTGACGGGAAGACTTCAGCAATGTGACAGAACCTGCCTGCTGTCTCAGGCTTCTTAGATATCCTGAGATAGACAGCTGCTGTACAGACCATTTTAAATTACTAGCTACACAGATGTTTCACGAAGATCAGCTTAGTTTTTTAAATAAACTAAAGGAATCTAGTAACTCTCATGACACATTTACTAGGCTGTTCTTAGCCATATATGTGATCTTGATTTTGATCAAAACAAAAATCTGTAGTACATGACATCGCAGGTCATATACAGCATGGTCCTGGGCTCCGGGCTCCACCATCATCTCCTGGACCACTCCCTCGAGCTCTGGGTTCCGCACGTGTGTGTCCTTCCCTGTGAACAGCCTCCCGCCAGGAATGCAGCACTCTGGGACACACTGTGGAGCCACTACTCTCTGGCTTTCCTGTGTTCAGTTTCTCCTTGTGCCTTTCAGAGTTGCTGACTGCTGTTGCAGCCTGTGGCCTGCGGGGTGTAGTTGGGCAGACACAGTAGTGGCCTTTGCCTTGCTCTGGAGACTGAGGCAGATTGAAGGACGGTGCTGTTCTGGGCCTCAAGGAGTGTCTGCTTATATATGCAGTGAGAAGCACTGAAGGAAGTATGGAAGGAAGGTTTCTTGGTACAGTAAAAAAACATGATTAAACCACTGGCTCAGAATATCTAGGTGGTTTCCTGGTGAGATCATTTAGGGGAGTAACGCAGCCTTCAGTGTGCTGAGTCTTGGAGGTAAGGTCTGCCCAGAGCTGTGGGCAGCTCCCTCTGCAGGAGCCAACAGACCTGACCCCCGAGCTCGGTCGAGTCCTGGTGACCTTTGATGCTTGGCCCAGTGTCCTCAGTGGAGTGTTGTTCACAGCCGATATGGAGCTTTTTCTTCTTCCTTCCACACGTCTTTCCAGTGCTCTCTCTGCCTGGATGCATCACGCCCACCGAGGAGCAGCGTGCGCCTGGGGATTCTCCGGAGTCACAGCGTGACATTCCGGTGCCCGGTGAGCTCGTGTCACCAAGGAGGGTGGCATCTGTGTGGAGTTGCCAGGCAGGCATGGTGGCGTGGCAGGGGCAGGGCCCCATGCAGGATGACTTCCCCAAGAGTCTGTCATGTGCACCTGCTGTCCTGACTGTCCCAGCAGACGCTCCACACCCTCCCGAGCAGAGCTCAGGCAGAGGTCTCTGCACTGCACCCCGCGTCCATCCTCGTGGTCTCTGTCGGGAGGCTCCTCCTGCTGGGCTCAGCACTCAGGTTTGCTGCCAGCCACCTCTTGCTGCCTGAGGTTGCAGGTGGAGAAGAGGCGGAGTGAGCTTTCGTCTGCCCCGGTGTCCTGTGTGCGGGAAGGTCCTGTGACCTTGTCCAGGCAGCTTTCAGAGGAGGCGGCAGGCTGGGTGGAGGATGTCACGGCTGCGGGGCCAGGGGGCACCCCTGTCTGTAAAGTGGGTCGCTGCAGTCAGTCGCCCTAGAGCGCTAACAGGGGAAGCACATGGGACATTTAAACTGCTCTACTGTAGTCTTTGCCTCCTGCTGGTGTTAGTAGTAGTGACGTTACTGGATGTCAGAATCGTCAAATTTGTTACCTCTGCCTGGCGGTCCAGCCAACCCCCAGGTGGTCCCAGTCACCATTACTGGCGTTTTTTCAGCGTAGCACTGACTGCTGCCTAGGTTAACTGATGCTTTTGCCCCACACGTAAGCTCCGTAGACAGAGCCTACTCTTGTCCTCCTGAGCCGCCAAGTGGGGGAGCCAGCAGCCCCCGTATGTGTGGTGAGGGATTGTGGGGTGCTGGGCTGCGTGTATTACTGTAGTCTTGCCAGGCCAGGGCTCAACTCATGTAGCAGCTGACTGCTTACAGGAAGTGCCCTTCACCCACGGCCAGCTGTGGAACCTACCTGCTTCTCCCCATCCTCAGTGTTCCTTGCCTTGCTGGAGGTTCACGACTTCCTGCCTCGCCCTCAGGTCTCAAATGATCTGGCCCCAGCCCCTGGTCCCCATCCGGCATGGTACCCGTCCGGCACAGCCCCCTCGGCCACCCTGATCTGGAGGACCTTGGCCAGGCCACCTTCCTGCCTACCCGCACGCAAGCCGCACTCCCTTCCCTCAGGGGAGGCCTTCTGCAGCCCACTCCATCCAGCAAGTGGCTACTTGCTGTTTCTCCTTCAGGTCTTGCCCTCTTCCCTGTAATCTAAGGGTATTATATTCTTTGTCTTTATAGCACTCACACAGTTTGTAATGATACTGTAGCCTGTGTAGAAAAATGAAAAACTTTTTTAGAAAAGGAGCAGAAGTGTCCCTGGGGAAAAGACTCGTTTGTGCTGACCGAGTGCCTGGAGAAGCTGCCTGTGCCGGAGTGACCCCAGGGACATGCTCAGGGACATGCCTGTGGAAGGCTGAGTGCTGGAATGTGGCCCCACCACACCTTTACCCACCCTCACCCATGTGTTTCCTGTGCCACTGTCCAGTTGGAAGAACTCAGAATTTTATGTCCTTGTGTAGTATCTGAAGACATGTTTGATTGGTTCTCTTTGTGTAAATTTTTATGTTTGCAATATCTAGTGAATATATTCCTCATGGGGCATTGGCACATATACATACCTCATCTGGGTCCTTTTTACTTCCCCCTTTCTGTTTCTCTTCCTTCCTCTCTCCCCCTCCCCTGGGCCCCCTTCCCACTTCCACAAATTCTATCTCTAAATTTAGATACAACTTTCACAAAATCATTCTTCTGGTAATTATCTAAGCCCACCCGTGTCTGGATGCCATCCCGTGACCCAGAGCTCTAGGGAAGAGAGGGACCTGGGGGGCTGGGGCCAGTAGTTCACCTCCTGTCTGAGACTGTGGGTGGCAGGGGTGCAACAGGGTAGTGAGCAGAGGTGTGGGTAAGGCTGCCTGCCCAGGCTGCCATGTCTGGTGCCTGCCCTGGCCTGGCCTCACCCCCACCGAGATGTGCCCTCCCCGTGTCATGAAGACAGGGTGGTGCACGTGGCCTTATGAGGGTCATGTGATTCTGCCGGACGTGGCACTTTTAGGACTGAGCAGAACAGAGAAGAGAAGTAGATAAGGAGGTGGGATCTGTGGGGGCAGACTGGCCAAGATGGGGGTGCCTGGAGCCCAGGTAGAGGTCTGCTGGGGACGGTGGGGAAGAATGTCACAGCATGGGATTACATAGCAGTAGGGAAGTGGCCATCACCTCCTTGGGACACTCAGTGCCTCAGGGGACAGCGAAGGCTGAGGGCTGTCACAGTTTCCACTATGGTGCCTGAGACAGGTCTGTTGGCTACAGCCGTCTATGACCTCTTGGCCTGTGGTTGTGGGGCCTTGTGATTCCTTGAAGATGCTGGGGTTGCTGTGGGGCCTGGCAGGGGCCAGCGGCTAATTGAGGGCTGGCTCTCTGGATCCCTGTGAGCCGCTCAGGGAGGCCTGTGGTGCCCGGCAGCTGTCACTCTAGGGAGCCGCCTCCTTCTCCAGCCCTGGTCCAGGGGCCCGGGGTCCAGAGCCCGGGCAGTGGGCAGTGTCTGCCCTGCAGAAGGCAGGGCGGGGGCTCCCTCGCTTGGCTGTGGCCATGGTGGGCACACCTATGGCGTTGTCAGAGCCAGCATCAACTGAATCTGCATGCCTGGGTCAGGGAGCTGCTCCCGGTGCAGCCAGACTGGCCGTGTTCAGGGAGCTTGCAACCTCACTCCTGATCTCTGCCTGGCGGGCAGACCTGTGCCTCGCTTGGATGCCCTGAGGTGTGAATGAGACACAGCACAACCTGCCAGGGCTGATGGACCTGCATGGCGTCAAGGCTGGGGTTTGCTCTCCGCTTCTGAGTCCCGGTCGAGCAGACACAGGCATTGAGTGGCTCACATGGAAGGCGGGGTGTGTGTTTCTTCATTCATACTGGGAACAAAATCCTGAAGGTAAAGAGACTTGTTTCATGCTTCAGAGGTGAAGGGAGTGAGTTGGAGGTGTGGTAGCCTCGGCTGGGGGCTGCTTATTTCTTCGTGTCACAGCCCATGCGGCCTCACTCGTGTTCCCACTTCCTCTGATTTTATCCGTTCTGTGCAACAGGCATGTGGATCAGTGACCAGCTTTTAAATGATTAAACTGCGAGGTGGCGTGGTCGGTGGTGTGGTGGGTGGTGTGCAGGGTGGCTGGTCCCAGAGTGCAGCTAGGACTTCGGGGTCAAAAGCCAGTGCTTTGCCTCTCCTGCAGAGTCTGTCAGAGGAGCATAATCCTTGGCAGTGAAGATACACTTAGGGTACATTTGAAAAGTTAAACATTGAAAGGAGATTACAGTAAGAAGTGGTCCTTTAGAGTAGAAACTCCCAGACATTGTGGTGGTGATCTGGGACCTTTCCATGGCTACATCTGTACTTTCTGGGACTATGAAGTGGCACCATCTTTGCTCAGAAATTGTTGCCTTCTATGTATTTTATTGAAAACATGGTTTTTGCAAGATTCTAGCTGCAACTCAGAGCCCTGCTTGGGAAGGCAAGCCCTGAGAAAGTCCATTCAGCTGCCACCAGCAGGGTCTGCAGGCCATGACATTGGCCCCTCACTGATTGCCATTTGTGTGATTCCAGCTCCCTCTGAAAGGTCACAAAGAAAAGAGTTGAGCATTAGCGCTACTTGCTAAAATGCTAATGTGCTCACTTATTATGGAAATCCTTTGAGATCAGCAGTTGGTGTTGTCCATTCTCCTCGGTGAATCCTGTGTTGTGCCTGTTTGCGTCTCTGATGGTCAGCATGATGATCGCCTTTGTGGGCCCGTTCTTGGCACAGCCTGCAGCAAGAGTCAACATGCATTTATCAGCGCAGCCCTGGAATGGCCCCCTTTCACTGTCGCTCAGTTTTGAAGTCGAGTACAGTTGGGTGTTTGTTTATAGAAATCAGACTATCATAATGGAGCCTTGGTTTGGACAGAGTGACTTCTGTCTAGGCGCAGTATGCACTGACACATCCCCTCAGTCCTCACATCCCTGTGCCAGACACCAGGCAAGCTCATTCTCTGCTGGCGCTTGGGAGGCACAGATCTGTCGTCTCGGGGGATCGGGGATGGTGACTGGTGGCAGCCTCCTGAGCAGGAGGCACAAGTGAAAGGTGGTTTGGTGAGCAGGGTTTCTGATGTGGGCTGCCAAGATGTCCCGTCCTGTGACTGAAACCCAATGTCACTCTGCAGTCATATTTTGCTTGCAGCACGGTGGACTTTGGAGTAGGGAGATCATCTGGAATCCCACGAACGCTTAGAGCAGAGAATCTTCTCTGGCTGGTGGCCGAAGGGGCAGAGAGGGGATTCTACCCAGCGGCCTGGAGTGTGGAGGCTGATGTGGCCAGCGCTCTGCCAGTGGGCGGACCGGGCCCTCCGCCCCGAAGCTGCGAGGAACTGTGCTCTGCCAGTGCCCTGAGCATGGCAGTGCTGTACCCAGCACACCAGGAGGAGGTGACCCTGAGCCGAGAAGCCGGCGTGCTGTGCTGGACTCCTGGCCTGTGGAGACTGTGCCTTGGTCGATGTGTATACTTTTAAGCCACGGAGTTTGTGTGAGTTGTGGCGCAGCCATGGAAATCCCTGGCGAGTGGCAGGCTCTGCCCACGCAGAGGGGAGCCCACCTCTCCTGGAGCCCCGAGAGGACCCTGCTATCTGCTGCCACTGCTGCTGTTGTGATGTTTTGTGTCTTTGTAGAATGAGTCAGCAGTGACTTTTGGTTTGCTCTGACCATGACCCATGGTAAGACAGAGTTTTCGAAATCTAGCTCGCTCACTCAGAGCTGAAACACTTCATCCTTGTGTCCCACACACTCTGGCTACCTCTGTTTTCCTGGCTTCTGTTTCTTCTTTTTAAAAGTAGGTAATGGCCCACGAGACCAGTTTCCTTACCTCCTGTCCCAGAGCTGGACAGTTGTTGTACAACATTGATGGTGCTTCTGGAGGTTTTTTCCCAGTACTAGAGATTGAACCCAGGGCCTTCAGACTGAGCTGCATCCCCAGCCCACATAAAAATATTTTTATTTTTGAGACATGGTCTTGCTAAGTTGCCCAAGCTGAGCTCAAACTTCTGATCCTCCTGACTCAGCCTCCCAGAGTGCTGGGATGACGGGCTTTACTTTTTAAACTACCGGTCATCTGCTGTTCTTTAAATGAGTGTCTGTGTAGGAAATACCGCTCGGCTCAGGCAGCAGCACAGCACTTCCTGCGGGTCTCCGTGGATAGTTGGCGTCTCCCCCATGAGGCTGCTGGTCTCCTGTGTTCCTGTCTGAACCTGCCAGCCAGATGGCTCCCCTGTGGTGTCCCCTCCTCTCTGGCGACAGCTGGCCTGCTCCTCTGTCCTGTAGGAAAAGGTAGCTGCTGCTGCACTGCTGCAGGGGTGGCCTCAGCCTGGGCAGGCAGACCCCTGGGTGCTGGTGAGGAGGAGGAATTCCTGAAAACGTGAGCACGACTTGTGATTCCCAGGCTCTTGCCGGCTTGTGGAAGTTTTGCAGAGCATAAGCCTGTTCTCCCACACTGTTTCCAATGTCAGTATTATTTTATTTGCTTTGTCTTGCTGATGATGGTGTATCATTGTGGTCAGTTTGTTTTTCTCATTGTGGGAGAAGTTAAGCATCTCTGTGCCTCGTGAAGGCCCTGTGTGCATCCTTCCTGTTTCCTCTTTTAGGTCCTCAGCTTGACATCCTGAATCTCGGTCCCACTGGCCGCTCCTGTTGGCCCTGCGCCTGCTGGTGGGACTCACACACAAGTGCCCTTGGGCGGGGGCCCGAGAGCTGCTGTTGACATGCAGCTCTGCTGGCTCAGGAAAAGGCAGCTGCTGGCTCTTGCTGCAGCAGAGGAGGGGTGGAGGGGAGGCCGTGAAGGGGGGCAGTTTCCTGCCACTCCCTGGGAACTGTCTCTAAGGGGAGTCATTGTCCAAGGATTGTCTTCCCGGCTGCTCCAGGGCTGCAGTCCCCTGCCCCTGAGGCAAGGAGTGCAGGTTCCCCAAAGATGTATGGGCAGCCTCTTCCCTACTCTTGGACCATGAAACGATGAAGGGACGGGAAAGGCCTAGAAGCCTCCAGTGCAGCCACGCAGGTGTCTGGTGGCATTGTCATTCCTGAGAACTCCAGGAATGGGACTGGGACTCGGACAGCACCCAGGGGCTTGTTGTGGCAGAATTCACTACAACGTCTTAAGAAGATGGGATTTTTCACACACTGCTCCCCTCCCCCTCCCGTGACTGGAAGTTCTCATTTGGGAGCCAGCAGGAGCTCCTGGAATAGGCCTCCAGTTTGCCCAGCATGCCTGAGTTTTCCCGTCCAGAACAGCCTTGTCTTCCACCCGCGGCTGTCAGGCCCTGTGTGGTCCGACCCCGTGGGGAACCAGGTGCTCGGGGTCAGCCACGGCGGTGCAGACCTCAGGCTGTGCGCTGCCCCTGGCTTCCTTTCCCTTGGGTTAGGCTGTCTCTGGGGTCTTGATAGGCCAGTAGTGTCCCTGCTACCTGGGGAGGGGGACAAGGACAGGCAAGGCTGGACTGTGCTGCGGGTCATGACTTCAGAGGTGCTCCTCCTCATTGGTGTACAGATGACTGCAGAGCTCTGCCGCGTCACGTGGGCAGCGGCTCCCTGCTCCTTTAGCCCCTGTGTCCTGTGACCCACCTGTACCAACTCAGCTCATGCAAGGACACATTTGGTGCTTGCTCAGGAACGAGGTCTCCCGGCCGCACACGTGGCGTGTGTCCCTCTGTGAGCAGCACGTGGCCCTGGGAGGGTGTGAGGCCCTGGAGCCAAAGAGCAAGGCTCTGTAGGCTGAGCCCGGGCCCCTCCAAGGTGGCCTGGGTAACTGGGCCTGTGCACAGCTCCTGTCCAGCCCTGTTTCTCCCTGGTCACTGTGGTGTCCTCTTCGTCCAGATCTCCTAATTTTGGCTTGTTCACCACCCCTCTGAGACCCTGTTCCAGTGGTGGTGAACCTGTGGTACACATGCTGCCATCACTGCCCTATTCTATCCTGCAGGCTCTTTCTATACGTTGTTCCAAAGTTTATTACTTTCCTTCCTTCATGATCCCAAGGTTGGAGCTCTCCGGAGCATCGTTTTTGCTCACCCCTTCCAGGCTGGGGTTGAGTGTGGCCTGGTACCCTGTGGCCCAGAGGTGTCGTGTAGGAAGAGAGCTGTGATGGGGGAGGCTTTGTGTGAGGCTGTGGTGGGGGTACCTGCACGCTGGGAACAGGAGGCACGGGCCAGCAGGCGTGGGCCGTGTGGCTTGGACGTGGGCAGAGCCCCTGAGTGTGCTTGCTCTTGTGACTTGGTAGGAACTAATTGACCTCAGGTGCTTAGGGAACAAATGGCCCTGCAGCTGCAGGAGCCTGGGTGATGCCTATGGCCCCAAGAGTCACCAGGTAAGGAGCAAAGGGTCTGCATGCAGCCTCAAGCAGGGCAGGGGAGTCGTGGGTGTTGGGAGACTCCCCACTCGCTGCTCCTCCCTGAACACTGACCTCTGTGTCTTGCAGGCTGGGAGTCCTCCGTCCTCATCAGCTCCAGTGTCCGCCTTCTCTCGCACTTCTGTCACACCGTCCAACCAGGACATCTGCAGGTAACACTTGGCCTCAGATGCCACCATGGTCCGTGTGGGCTCACGTCAGCACTGTCTGTAGGCTCTCGGTTTTCCATGTGCTGGGCGGTTCTGCCCGTGATCTCACAGTCAGTCAGTTTGTGTGCTGTTTGCTCAGCAGCCCCATGTAGGCCTCAGACCGTCACCGTGGTGTCTCCTCTCTGAAATGGTCTCACTCTCTGCTTTATCCCACTGTTCTGCATGCAGTTCCAGCACAGTGTTCTCTGAGTTTTGTCACCACAGTCCTGTCCAGTCTGCTGTTGTCTTGAAATCTCCTCCCTGCCAGAGTTCTGTGACTCCAGGGCTCACTGTGACAGTTGTCTGTAAAGACACACTGCAGGTGACCAAGAAAGTTCCCCTGGGTCTGGAACAGGCTGAGGCCTGGAGGCCGGCCAAGAGCACCAGGGCTAGAAGAGTGCTGAAGTTCTCCAAGTCCCTGAGCGACGTGGGGGCGAGGGCCCAGGACAGCCCGGAGAGTGCCTGCTTCGTGGAGAGGACCTGCTCGGAGGGGAAGCTGGCTCTGCCGCCAGACCCCGGGCTCAGGACCAGCAGGTTCCTCCTCAAGGAGCGGAGGACACTGAGCCGCACCCGCCTCGTCCACTCCAAATGTGCATGCATCCCGTCCCTTGCTGTGCCCCGGCCACCTGCCTGGGAGGTGGGTGCCAGCAGGAGGGTTGGCCAGGGCCCTCTCTGGGAGGAGAAGGCGGAGGGCGAGGCCGCATCCAGGAGCCGGCGCCTGCTCCGCTACCTGCTCTCACTGTCCCGCGCCTCGAGCACCAGCAGCCTGCACCGGTTCCATGAGCTGGAGGCCCATGCTGCCCAGCTGCATGCCACCCCCTCCTCCAGCGGGCCGGCCGGGAGCATGGGCTTCTGTTCCGACGAGATGGGCGATGACGATGTCTTCGAGGACAGTGCGTCCACGAGGCTAAAGAGCAGGGTCCTGCGAGCGCCCCTCTGCTCGGTGGAGAAGGACAGCGACCTGGATTGCCCCTCACCCCCATCTGAAAAGCAGCCCCCGGCCTCCCCTGTGTCCACCTCCGGGGATGCCTGCAGGTTGGTGTGCAGGGACCGCGCCTGGCGGGCCCCACTCGCACCACCGCCTCACTGGCTTTAATATGTGAAGTTTCCGGAAAAGAGCCTGAGGCGGCTTAGCCGGTCCGGGCTCACTGTCTTCTCCAGGAGGCGGAGCACTGATGCCATGTAAAAACCAATTTTAAATGAGGAAGAAGCTACACATATTAAAGGCCAAGATGACTCACTGCATCTAAAAATAAGTAGACTTTGTATCAAGAGATTGGAAGAAAAAGATAGTATCTCTAGCCTTCCAGCCTGCTGGTCCAGTTTCAAGCATGTGCTGCCCCGCAGTCGTTTGTGCTTCCTGCCCCTGCCCGTGGGGGAGTGGCTGCTCCGTGGTAGCCCTTGCTCCCTCTCAGGGCAGCCCCTGTCCTCCCGCACAGCACCTTGTGTGGCCCCAGCCTTGCCAGTTCTCATGCTCCCCGCCTGGTGCCAGCTGTGACATTTCTCACGGATCTGGCCAGGCTAGGCCCGGCTGCTCTGCGCATAGGCGTCCCCACCTCTGTGCCTGCTCTGGGAAGCCTGCCTGAGTTCGTGGGGCCTGCAGTAACATCCTGCTGCAGGCTTACTGCGCTTTAAGCTGGGTTCCTATTTGGTGCCGCTGCAGTGCCTGTGGTAGTGTGTTTCAGGTGGAGGAGAGGGGCTGTGACCTGGGCCACCCTGAGAGGGGGCAGGAAGTGTGCTGTGGGGTGCAGGCAGGCTGCATGGGAAGCATGTGTCCTCACCTCCTCCTTGCCTGGGTTTGGCTGCCTAGACCATCCCCTGATTGTGATGCCTTGTGTCCTGGATGATGACTTCTGGTGCCTGAATTCATCTCTGGGGAAGCTCTCAGTGTCGATGCTTTGCTATTTGTTACGTCACTTTCCCTTCCACCTCCCTGCCGTTCTGACTTTGTGTGTCGGCGCGGTGAGCTAGGAGCTTTAGCTTCTGGTTGCTGTTTGGCTGTTTTCATTCATGTCTGTGTTTCTGTGCCCGTAGTCACTTCTGTGCTATTTCTGAGTTGTTTCAGGAGACCCTGGCGCAGCCTTCTTGGAATGACAGCTTTCCCTCTCTGCAGGATCTGTCACTGCGAGGGTGACGACGAGAGCCCCCTGATCACGCCGTGCCGCTGCACGGGCAGCCTGCACTTCGTGCACCAGGCCTGCCTGCAGCAGTGGATCAAGAGCTCCGACGCACGCTGCTGTGAGCTGTGCAAGTATGAGTTCATCATGGAGACCCGGCTGAAGCCGCTGCGGAAGGTACCGGGGGCTTGACCTGTTTCTGGTCCTCCCTGTGGCTGGCTGGTGGCTGTTCAGGTGCCACACCTGCCTCAGCTCCAGGCAGCACATAGCTGCTGTCACTGTGTGCATCCTGCTGCCCCTGTCAGGACTGAGGGTCAGAGCCCTGTGTCTCCCATAGCATAGCAGCCCCCTGCAGTGTGGTGCAGTGCTGGGTCTGGGAGTGACTGTGGAGCTGCAGAGCGGGCAGAGGTCTTTCTGGGCCTCGCAGAGCGGGGCAGACAGTGTTCGGCTTTGGGCGGCTCTGGAAGGCACATGGGCCCTGCTGGCAAAGTGAAGGAGGTGGAGAAGTTGGGCTGTCTGTGGAGAAGAGCCTTCACCTGCCACATGATGAGGCCCAGGCTAGGTCCTGGGCAGTAGCAGGATGCGGGACTGCGAGGCCCGGCCAGCCTGTGTCTCGGGAGGAAGCTAGGGAACATGCTGGAGGGAGGCCCCCGGGAAGCAGCCAGCAGTGCCGGAGAACGTGGACAGAGTCCTGAAAAGACTCTGCTCAGTAAAGGTCTAGAATGCATGGGGTGCTGCTCAGGGCCGGCTCTGAGGCGAGCCTGCGGTCCCCAGACAGTCCAGGTAAACTGAGACACTGCCGTCAGTCCCCTACACAGGAGGCCTAGACAGGTGCAGTGGCCGGTGTCGGCCAGGGTTTGCCGAGTGCGCGTACTGTCTTCTCTTCACTTTTTTTTAAACAGTCAGTGGCAGGAAACTCCACTACTTGGAGCCCGCAAATGGCCCTTGCAGGTTCAGCACTGGTAACTCAGGCTGGCTTCCAGCTGTGCTGCTGGAGCCACAGGGGACCAGCGGGTGCCTGTGGCACTCGCCCACCCGGCCATGGCAGTCGGCGTGCCGGGAGACCAGGTTGGGACTGAGGTCAGAGTCCTGTGTCTGCGGGCTGCCGAATATCACAGCGGGTGGAGCAGGTGGGCCCGGTGCGGTCCCAGCGCATGGGGCCTTGGCTGTGCCTGGTCCAGCTGAAGTGAATGGTTTCCAAGCACAGGTTTGGGGGGTTGGAGAAATTCAACCAGTCAGAGCAGTTGCGGTCACTGGCAGCCCTGTCACCCCAGGCAGCCACACACTCTGCGCCCCAGGCTCATTCTCCTTGTCTTTTTTCTAGTGGGAGAAGCTGCAGATGTCGGCTAGTGAGCGCAGGAAGATTATGTGCTCGGTGACCTTCCACGTCATCGCCATCACCTGCGTGGTCTGGTCCCTGTACGTGCTCATTGACCGTACTGCTGAGGAGATCAAGCAGGGGCAGGCGACAGGTGGGTGCCGGAGAGTGTGCGGGGCTGTGGGGGCTTCTCCGCCTGCTGGAGGGGCCTCAGGGCTCATGGCTGGAGGGCCTGTGGTCCGGGGAGTACGGCGGTCGGATCATGCTCCCTTCACTCTCCTGGCAGCTGATGGCGTCTCTCCCTTGCAGGCATCCTGGAGTGGCCCTTTTGGACTAAGTTGGTGGTTGTGGCCATTGGCTTTACTGGAGGACTTCTTTTTATGTATGTTCAGTGCAAAGTCTACCTGCAATTGTGGAAGAGACTCAAGGCTTACAATAGAGTGATCTATGTTCAAAACTGCCCAGAAACAAGCAAAAAGAATATTTTTGAAAAATCTGCACTAACAGAGTCCAACTTTGGAAATAAAGATGGACGTGGACTCTGTCGTTCCGACACAAACTCCTCCTCTTGCACAGACCCTGAGGACGCCGGCGCAGAGATCATCCACGTCTGACGTGTTCCTGGAGATCTACAGGATGCTGAAAGATTTTGTTTACTGCCAGCTATGTACCTTTCTCCTGTCCTTTAACAGCAGAGTTGGGCGGGCGATGGGCTCTGCTGGCCTCTCTGTGAATTCTCCTTGGCGCTCGGAAGCTGTCCTGTGGCTGGCGTGGCAGGGTCCCCTCTGCCAGGCTGCTCGGGCTGGAAGGTGGGAGGCCCCAGTGGCCACCATGGGGGGCTGGCGAGCCCTGCCCGTGGTCTCCACAGGGTGAAGAATCAAATGTCAAACCTGAGGAGTGAGCCAGAGTGAGGCGTGGGCAGAGACAGCCCTGCCTCTCCCCGGCCGTGCAGCTCCCCTGAGCTTGCAGTGCCTGATTCCCTGAGCAAGCAGCACTTTACAGAAGAGTCTTTATTTTTTACTATGTGCCCGGTGGGATTGACATTTAAAAAGCTTCACATTTGGGAATCTTCCCCTCATCACTCTAGTTATCTCTTTCACATGTAGGTAGATCTGAAACCTTCTTTGCCTTATTTATTGTAAGAAGTAGGACCTCCACTCTGTGAGATGTGATGTTGGGACAGGGCTGGTGGGAATGGTGCTAACCAGAGGCGGTGAGCGGGTTCCCACAGCCTGGAGTCCCTGTCTTCAGGGCCGTCTGTTTCCTCTAGGTCAGCACTGAGAAGTGGGTTTTGATATGAAGATGAGAGGAAGTGAGTTTTTAACACAACCGAGTGTTTAAAAATCATGTCCTTTAGGGACAGAGTCTCCGGCTGCTGCTGGCTCCATGGGGAAAGGACAGGTGTGTGTGCCATGGTGCTCATTGTACCTGCCCCAGGGCACTGTGGAGTTGCTGCGGGGCCCAGAGGGGGCGACAAACTGCCCAGGGCCACTGTGTCACCACCCGTGCCCACCTGCCATAGCCTTAAGGGACTAGACAGAAAGGGTCCTTCTGGGCCTGAGCCTGCTCACCTCGCTGGTCATCAGGATGCCTCTGGCACCATTCATGACACACAGAACCAAAACCACCACCTCGGATGGCCTTGACCCTTTAGAAAGTCCGCCTAAAGCTCTGTTCTCAAACCCAGTGTCACAGTGCCAGGCAGCCAGCCACTCGCCTGCGGAGCGTGCCAGGGGCCCAGGCCTCGCTTGCTCTCTGGCCCACAGCCACTGCCAGCGCCACTGCCTATGTAGTCTCCCAGTGGGGACCTCGCAAACAGGAGGTCTCCCTGCCTTGGGAGAGGACCCTGCAGGTTGAGCTGCTCCTTTGCCCAGCAGGTGCTGGCCAACAGCTGCCCCTGAGGTCACCTGCCCTCTGCTCCCTGGCCACATCTGGGCTGCTCCTGTGCTCACTGTGCCCCAAGTGCAATTACCGTGTCCCTGCTCAGCCTGGGGACACCTGGCAGCGCCATACTGCCCACTCAGGGGAGCTGAGCCCACCAGCCTTGCCCGGTACCCCAGGAACTGCCCTACAAGGCCCCCATCCCATGCACTCATCCTGCCACCTCCAGTGTGGGTTTGGAGTGTGAACCCCAGAGCCCGTCCTCTGAGCCTGGAAAGCCCCTGTGGACAGGAGTGTGTGGAGTGAGGGGCCCGGCACCCCAGTAGCAAAGGTGCCTTTGCTTTGCTCACGTTCAGTCCGAAGCACTCTCCCTTCTTCTCAGGGAGGCTGGCACCATCCCATCTCCGGCCACTCTGCAGACCAGGGACCCACATCCTTCCTCCCCTCCCTCGGTGCCTGAGCTGCCCTTCTTTATCCCTTCCTGCGAGTCCTGACCACAGAGCCCTCCACCCTGCCCACACCCTGTGGGTGCCTTTGCCCTCTCAGTGCCAGGGGCCAGTGTCATCCCTGGTCTCACCTCTTTTATACCTGGCTTCAGTGAAGGATGCCACTGTTCGGCTGAACCACACAGAATCTGGGCTCAGGCATTCTTGGCCAGCAGGGCGGATCCTTGTGGATCTCAGGCGGTCGGTACTGGCTCTCTGACTCAGTCTGTAGCCCACAGCTCTTTCATCACTGGCAGACTTCCGACTTTGGTTCTTGGGTCCAAGCCTGTGGGGCACCCTGCCTGGTGCTGTGGACGCAGCTGGGCGTGGGCACACGGGAGCCACTGCCCCTCCCTTTGGATCTGATTTCCAATATGCAGCTCCCCCCTCTAGCCCAAGGGAGGACTGAAACACAGGGAAATAGAAGCATTTATCTCTGTTTTGGAAGTAATTGTCCAAGATGCGCAGCTGATCTCTGCGTAGTTAGATGCAATGTTTATAAAAAGTTGATTGTTAATAAAAACCAAATTTACACTGGCATGTGCGGTGTGGTTTCTAAGAGGCGCTTCACATTTGGAATTTTTCTTAGGGAGTTTCTACCGATCTGCGTGTTTAGTTTTGTACCGTATGCATCTTCACCGTCTCAGTATTAGCACCTGGGGGATCCTTTGTGCAGGAGTCTGTGCCGTACTCAGGTGTCTGGCTGCAGCAATAAAGCCTTTCTTCCCCAAGGAGTTTGCTGTGGGTGTTTCCCTTTGCCAGGTTCCTCCTGCTCAGACATTGGAAAGGAGTGTCATGTCCCTGGCCCGTACCTCAGACCCAGTTTGTGGGGGCCGGGAGGACTGATGGGTGGGAAGGGGAGGTGTAGTGCAGTCGTGGGCGCTGCCACCACACCCAGGCTCAGGCTATCTGCACTGTGTGCTGGGCCCACGCCTGGCAGAGAGGATGGCGCCCGGCACAGTTGTAGCAGCAGCTCTGCTCTTCCAGGCATCCTGTCCTACCTTGTGGGCTTCCCTGAGGCGTGGCAGCGCTCTGGTCCTCGGGCTGGCGTGCCGAGGACTGGTCACACTGTCCTCTTATTTTTGGTGCCGGGGATCGAACGCAGGGCCCTGCACTTTTGAGGCAGGCGCTCTACCACCGAGCTAAATCCCCTGGTCACACTGTCGTGCTGCTCCAGTCCAGTTGTGAGAGGCCTGGAGGAGGATGCTCAAGGGCCCCAGGCCTGTCCGGAAAGGGCCAGTGGGATGTGCCAGGTTCAGCGCACCCAGCACAAGCCGAGAGCGCCCCAGTTGCGAGGGTGTGGGGGTGCTCTGGGGACCTGACAAAAGGACTTTGGCTGAAGAGACACCAGGTGACTTTCTACCCCGACACCAGCAGGGTGATCACTGGGGTTGTGCAGGGCCCAGTGCTGGCTCCTCTGTCTGGACTGCCGCGTGCTGTGAGTCAGTACGTGTGAGCACCATGGTCTTGTTTCCTGCCCGCTGGCACAGGTGGGGAAGGAGACTAGGTGATTGTACGGGCCATACAACCTACAGTGTTTACTGTGTGGCCCTTTCTGGGAGATGTGTGCCCGCCGCTGTGGTTCGACAGTGGCTTAAGTCCCCCAGAGGCTGTGTTGGGCCTGGTTCCCAGGGGTGCTGTTGGGAGGGCTGCGGAGCTCAGGCTGGGGCTGAGGAAGGCCACTGCTGTGCCTGTGGGATCGTGGGACCTGTTTTCTTCCTCTTGTCCTCATTGCTGTCATAGCCACGCCCTCGGTCACCTAGATTTCCTCCTGTGTTCTCTCTTAGAAATTTTACAGTTTTCTCTTTTACAGTTGGGTCTATGATCCAGGTTGAGTTAGTGTGTGGAGTGTTTGTACCGCTGCATCTTCATTGCTGGAATATAGGACCGTGATTGATTTTTGTGTATTAACTTCGTGTCCTACAGCTTACTAGTTTTAGCAGGGTTTTTGTTTGTTCTGATATTTTATTTCTTCTCATCTATACTTTTTATTTGCTTTTCTTGTCATATTGACTTGGGTAGGGCTTTGTAAGTTTTTTCAACATCTTATGAAAATTTTAAACACGAAATGTTTAAATAACAGTGTAATGAGAATACGTGTACCCTGTGCCCTCCGATTAACATTTTCTCCTGTGTGGTTTGCTACACAGCTCCATGTTCATCACCATTAGCCGTGTTTTATGCATTTCAGAGTAAATTGCCGCAATAAGTATGCTTCAGCCTCATCATCTGCACCTTAGTCACTAGATTTCTGTGTTTGCTAACTGTGCCTTTTGTTTTTAGGTAACTGTACAGTGAAATGCATAAATCTCAAATGTGCCATCTGGTCAGATCTGACAAATGTATCTACCTATGTAGCCCAAACTGGTATCAAAATATAGTACTTTATCTCAGTCCTGGAAACTCCTTGATGCCTCTTCTCAGCTCTACCTCCCTCTACTCCCATTCTGAGGTAAGTTTTAGCCTGTTCTAGAATTTAATTTTAACAGAGCCATATAGTAATGCACCTTTCGTGGAAATACACTGTTATGGTTTGTGTCTAGATGTCCCCCCAAAGCCTCATGCAGTCAGGTGGAGCTTTTTCAGAGGTGGCTGGATCCTAGGGCATGTGATGCTGGGATTGAGGGCATGTGCTTACTAAATTAGTCCACTGATTGGTTTGGTACCTATCCTAAGCTGGGTAGCCTGGGTGGAATATAAAAGGGGCAGGAAGAAGCTGCTGTTGTCGCTTGTAGCTGGTTGCTGGCTTGCTTTTGCTGCCTTCTGCCTGCGATGAACTGTTTCCCCTCTGCGATGCCCTCTGCCATGCTGCTCTGCCTTGGAGCCAGCTAACTATGGACTGAACCCTCTACAAACTGTGAGCTAAATGAAACCTTTCCTCCTTTAATTTTGAGTGTCGGGTATTTTATCTCAGCAACAAGAAAAGTAACTAAGATATACACAGTACTGTTATGGTTCGTGTCTAGATGTCCCCCCAAAGCCTCATGTGGTAAGAGATAGCTGGATCTAGAGTATGTGATGCTGGGATTAAGGGCGTGTGATTACTAAATCAATCCACTGATTGGTTTAGCACCACCCTGATCCTGGCAGCCTGGGTAAAATACAGATACAGGAAGAAGCTGGTTAGCCCCTTTGCTTGGGCCAGAGGAGAGCTGTGGACTGCAAGGAAGACCAAAGGACAGCATGGTTGTGGAGAGCAAACAGGACAATGGAAAAATGACCTGAGGCCTTTTACCAACAGAGAAGAGTGTATTTGGGATGCAGGAGATCCTTTGGTGCCATTTCTTAATGTTGCTGTGTTCTGTTAAAGTTAATGGAAACCAAAGAGTTTTAAAATTTGAAGTCATATTTTTTAATGTGAATGTACTGTATTGGTATATTGTGTTGTTATAGAACAATTAAGAGAGACAGAATGAAGTCATTGTATGTATGTATATTTGTAATTTTTGTACACCTATTTGTAATCAGTGTTGGGAATCTTTGAATATTTGTTTCTGGTGTGGGAATGAGTGCCCGTAAGAATTGTATTGTTAACATAAATCTGACTAGACCAAGATATGTTAACGCTTTATAAATCTGCCACTGGGGACTATGGGTTAAAGAAGTGTGTCTGGTTATCAAGTTGACCAGGGGTGGATTGTGGTGGACTTACTGTGGTCAACTTGAGCCAGAACGCCCAGCCGGACTGAGTTGGTGTGATGCTGGGTGTACGAGATCCACCTGAGGGTTGTTGCTGACGCAACATAAGACAGAGTGGGAGCCGTAGCTAGTTGGTGGGCTGTTTCCTAGGAGAAGCTCTGCTGTGGCTGGTTCTTCCGAAAGGAACTTGGCTGTCCTGGTCGAGGAAGGAGCTCGGGCCCTTGCTGTAGTCGAGGATGGCTACTGTTGCTCTGGAGGAGCTCTGGTTGTCATCTCTGCTGTGAGCATCATATCCTGGTTCTTGTGAAGATTTCTTCAGCCATCATCTGCAGACACAGACGTACATGGGACAGTGCTATGGGCTCCCAGCCCTCGATTGGATCTTTCAGGTCTCCAGTGCCTAGACAGACATTCGGCACTTACTGTATTTGGGTTGTGGGTGAATATTGTAACTCAAAAATGTCCTCTATTAAATCTGCCCTCTCAGAACCATTGGCTCTGAAAATCTAACTAAGACAATATATTTTGTGGAAGAATTTTTACCATTCAGCATAATGATTTTGAGATTTATTAGTGCTGTTTGATGAGTTAACTTGCACTTTTTCATGTCAAGTAGTCTTCTGCTATAGGCCACACCTCTCCATCCGTATTCTTATTGCTGAATACTTTCCAGTTTCCAGTTTGGCACTGTCACAAAAATGCTAATATTTTTGTACGGATATTTCTGTGGGTGTATGTTTTCCTCCTTCTCAGGTAAGTACCTAGGAATGGAATTCTGGTTCGGGGGTGTTAGGAAGGTTAGATTTCTAATCTTAATACCATATATCGATACACATGTAAAATCATAAAATGTAGAAACACTGTAACTCAGTAAGTTCACTTACCCCCACTTGTTTTATGCTGTCTTCATACAAAGTGAATTTATACACACTATAGATGCCATACAGCAGTGTAACAGGATTTGATTTCAATGGTCAGATGTAATTTTAGAGATCAAGAGGGACAAAGACCTTTACCTTCATCAAACCTTCCTCATTTCAGGCTGTCCATTCCCTCTGAGGACCTGCATTCTCACCTTGAGTCATTTCCCGTCAGCCTGAATAATGTTCTTTAGCATTTTTAGTACTGTAGATCGTCTGGCAATTTTTAATTTTATTTTACTAGAACTTTATATTTTACTTTCATTCTTGAAGGATCGTTTTGATGGTGGCAGATTCTGTATTGGTAGGTGTCCCCCCAGCCTTTTTTTTTTTTTTTCACTGCTCTAAAAATGCTATTCTGTTGTATTTTGGTTCAGATGGTTCTGATGAAAAGTCACCTGTCACCCATGTTTGTTCCTTGGTATTTTCTGTGTCCTGCTTTTAAGATTCTATCTTTGACTCTGATTTTGAGCAGGTTGACTCAAGTGTGTAGGTACAGTTTTCTTTCTATTCATTCTACTTGGGCTTTGGTGAGTCTCTGGCAGCTTTAGATTTCTGTATTTCACCAAATTTGGAGAAATTGTGGCCATATTTATTTCCTCTATTATTTTGCCCTCTTCCATCTCTCTTCTTCTGGGACTCTGGTTACATATATGTTAAAAGTTTTGGTTGCCTCATAGATTTCTGAGGCTTTATTCATTAAATTTCTTCTTTGTCCTTTGGTGGTGCCGGGGATCGAACTCAGGCCCTTGTGCTTACAAGGCAAGCACTCTAATCACTGAGCTAAATCCCCAGCCCCTTTCTTTGTCCTTTGGATGGGATCATTTCTGTGGATTGTTTTCAAGCTCATGCTCTGTCTTCTCTGCTACTATTACAGCCTTTCAGTTATTCTTCTTCAGATATTTTCAGTTCTAGAATTTATATGCACTTTAGCTGCTTCTCCACCTGCTCCTTCTTTTATAGTGCAGTTGTATTGCTGACAAATCCTATTTTTTCATAAATTGGAGCACATTTTCTTTATAACTCATTGAGCACAAACTTTTTTTTTAATGTCTGCAAATAAGAACTTCAGGGTCTCCTTGGGATTAGTCTGTCTTAACTCTCTTTTCCCTGGAGAATGGATCACATTTTCCTAACTTTGTGTGTTGAGTAATCTTGGATTGTGTCACGGCTATTTCGAATGCTGTTTGGTAGAGTCTGAATTCTGTTACATTCCTCTAAAGAGTGAGGGTTTTTTTGCTGTTGCTTTCAAGAAGGCCATTAACTTGGTTGAACCTAAACTGAAGATGATTTCAAAACTCACATCTCAGTTCGGTTTGTTTCTATGTCCCTCCAAAAGTCATTCTGTTGGAACTTACACCCCAGAGACCTGGGAGGAAGGGAGGCCTTGGGAGGTGTCTGAGTCACTGAGTGAGTGGATTGATGTCCTTAGAAAAACAGCTTTGGAGTGTGTCTCCCAGGGAGGACATAGTATACCAGGTGCCCACTTGGAAGAAGAGACCAGAGCTCCCCAGTCACTGGACCTGCCAGCACTTTAATAGATTCTAGCCTCCAAAACTCCAAAACTAATAAATTTCTGTTCTTTAGAAATTACCAAGGCCTCAGTATATATATATATATATATATATATACACACACACACACACACACACACACACATATAATATATACACATATATATAATATATACATATATATAATATATATATATATATATTATATACATATTTTAATAGCAGCACAAACTAAGAGGTTGCTGCTTCCTAGGTCCGGCCGTGTGTAGTCTACTCCATGCATCATGGCTTAGGGGTCAGGGTTGGGGCAGAGTGTTTGCACAGTGTGGGACTCTCTCCTCGGGTGGCAATGGGCTCTGCTACTCAGATATCCAGTGACAGAGAACGAGTGACGAGCTGCCTCAGCTGCACCTTGGGTGCATGGGTGACATTTATGCCCACACCTTTTGTCAGGCCTGTCAGATGCAAGCTTGGCTGAAGACTCCCATTCGCTGGGAGCCCGTGCTCCCCTCTCCTTGCTCAGGAGACCTGCCTCCCCTCCCCTGCCCCTCCCGCTCCTTCCCTGCCCTTCTCGTCCCTCCTCATGGGTTCCAAAGCTTGGTGTGTGGGCTCTTACAGGAATGTGGAGCTGGGCGCCTCTGCCATAGCCAGATGTGCAGGATGTATGTCTGAAGGTCACCCATAGGGTGGTGGGTGTAAGGAAGTCTGGCCAGAAGAGGCTGACCTCAGGCTCTCTAGTAGGGTCAAGACTGCACCAAGGGGCTTGTGCCCCAGAAGCCTGGCACACCACGTCCTGTGCCAGCGTGGCCTGATGGGAGCCTTTTCCTGCTACTGAGCGCTAGCCTAGCACATCAGAGCACCTGCCGGAGCCCCGGACACCCTTCTGCCACGTTGCCGAGGTGGGGCCAGGGGCTAGGGGCAGGGTGGATGGATGGCTGTGTCCACGCTCAGGCCGGCGCTGCTTCTTGGCCCTGGGGAGGCCACGCCGCAAACCTTGCCTCGGGAGAAGATAAGCACGAGGCTCCCAGCAGGCCTGGGATTTGCAGTGAGCGCCCTGCCAGGAGGAGACGGGGAGGCCTGCATGCTGATGTCAGCCCTGGGGCAGAGACAGACATAGTGGGGTCCCCATCCTTATGGGGCGCCCTCCTTGGGAGAGAACACACAGAAGGGTGTCAGAAAGGCTGGGCAAAGTCCTAGGGAGAAAGCAGCTCTGTCTGGAGGGTGGAGGAGGGCTCCCTGAGGGTGGTGGTGCTGGGCTGTGCCCTGAAGAAGAGGTCTGGTCTGGGAAGGGAAGTGATCATCTCACATCCAGGAGGCAGCGGGCAGGCTCCTGCCCAGATGGAATCATGGTGATTATGGTCTTTGGCAGGGGTACTAGGCCGTGACCTGGGTGGTGGTGGCTGGAACATGGCAGATAAACGAGACCTCTTTTAAATGAACTCTATTTTTAATGACAACCAGCTCTTAATTCATTCAATAGGAATTTATTTGGGCACCTACTACAGGCACAAAATTGGATTAATCATAAATAGAACAGGAAGTGCTCTGACATCTCCAGTAAGAACAGGCTGGCCACCCTGCTGTGTGACGGCAGCGACTTGGCTGCTTGCTAAGCGGGGAGTGGGGCGAGGCTGTGTGGTGGGCTCGAGTTCAGGCCTGTGGGCTTGTGCAAGTCACTGAGGGATGGGATCCTCCGGGCTTGAGGACGGAGCAGGGAAATGCACTGAAGCTTTGCTGTCCCGACGGCCTGGGGCAGCCTGTGGTGGGCGTCCGGCCGATCCTCGTGGGGGAGCCTGGCGCAGTGGGGCTCAGATAGCCACACTGTTGGGGATCCGGTCTGGGGACAGGTAGTAATAGGGGAGCTTTTTGTTCTTGTTGCGCTCTGTGATCACGCTGACGATGGCCTCCAGGTTCTTGCGGAAGCGGGCGATAGCCGCCTTCACGGGCTTCTCGACGAAGTGCTCTTCAGGGTACATGCCCAGGAACAGCTGAGGGCCAGGAGCGCACAGACCCGACTTAGTCTACTGTGGGACCCCGGAAACGGACGGGTCTCGTCTCATCCTGGGGACCTGGTCCCGGGGAGCCTGCGCTCATCTCCCGTTTCCTCTACCTCTGCCACCCGCAAGAGTGACAGCCACGAAAAAGACAACATCCTGTCACTCGACACAACACGGATGACCAGGGACATTACGCCAAGTGAAATAAGCAAGGCACAGAAGGACAAACATGGCACGTCCCACTGATAATGTGGAGTTAGGGTTGAACAGAACGGCGGCTGCCACGGGGAGAGGCGGGCAGGGCACAGGCTGCAGTCAGGTGGGAGGGCTACAGGCAGTGCTGGTGGGCGGGGGCACGGCAGGGTGCTACAGTTGACAACAGCGTAGAGTGTGTTCTGCAGTAACCGGGAGAGTCTGTGTCCCCACTCACAAAGTGAGCGTGTGAGGTGTCGGATCTGCTAAATGCATCGACCGGTCATCACGCCGTGTGTGTGTGCATGGAGACATCTTGAACCAGAAACGTGTATGAGTAAAGGAACGTGTCCACCAAGAACATCAGAGACAAAAGGAGACTGAGAGCCAGGGCGATGCCGCCTCCAGCCTGCTTCCCTGAGGAGGCCCAGGGCCCAGACCCGGCAGACAGGTTACTCTTGGAAGGGCCACATCCACTGCCGTGGCCATGGGGCCAGCAGGGTGCAGCACTGGCCTGGCCGTGGTGTCCCCGCGCCATGCCCGCCTGGGCTCCGGGGACCTGGGGCTGCCGGGTGAGGGCGCTGTGGGGCAGGGAGTTGCGGGGTGCAGCCTGTGGGGCCCTGTGCTTGTGTGCTTTCTCACACCAACGTCTGCAGGGCAGGACTGGACAGGTGTATGAAAGTGCTGCGGGGCTATAAAACCAGAAAGCCTCAGGGAGGAAGGGAGGAGGTGGGGTCTGGATGTGTGTGCGGAGTGCGAGTCGGCCACTGTCCTCCACCAGGAATGTGTCACGCTGAGCTCAGGGGCAAGGTGACCAGGAAGGACCAGCGCTGGGCTGGCACCTGGTTCCTCCCTCCCGCGCAGCCTGAGATCCCGCCATGGCTTATCCACTGAGGGGCACCCCGTTCGGTGGTGAGGTACAGGCGTGCACCTCTAGAAGGAGCCAGGGACTCTCCCTTTCCTTGGGGAGGGGCTCGCGGAAGAGCTCGGTCACTGGGAAGTGCGATGGGGGACGTGGCCCCCTCTGGTGGCAGTGAGTGGGACGGCACAGGGCCTCTCCTGCTCCTTTCCGCCCCTCCAGGCTGGAGCTCTGGCGCTTGGCTTGCAGGCTGGAGCCCAGAAGCCTGCCCCCACCCCGTCCGCCCCCTCCCCCGCCCGCGCTGTCCCGGCCACGCCTCACCTCATTCTCCTGCACCTGGCTTAGCGCCCACACGGCACCCAGGTGCCAGCACGAGCGGCCGCGGTCTGGCAGTGCCTCCACGATCTGCTCGATGGTCACCACGCCCTTGGCCTTGGGTGGTGGGGCCCTCATGGTGGGCGGCGCATTGGGGATCCAGGAGCACCAGTCATACTGCGGACAGCGCGGACATGCATGGGGCCCGGGAGCCCAGCTGCGGGCCGCCTGCGACCCACGCGGGCACCTGCACCAGACTGACCACGTGGGTCTGCGCCCCTCCCGATGCCCTGCTCCTCCCCAGTGGGGACCCAGCGCAGGGTCCTGGGTAGGTGGGGTGGGTCAGGGTCAGGCCTGCCCACCTGCCCGAAGTTGACGGCTGCGTGCTGTGCAGAAGCTGTGAAGATGATCATAGTCAGGTACTCGGTCAGCTGCTCGCGGCTCCGCAGCGCCTTGGGGAAACCTGGGGAGTGTGCGCCTTGAGCAAGACGGAACCCACCCGACCCCACGCGGGAAGACACCGTCGGTGCAGCGCCCACCTGATGCCTTGCTGCCCCGCATGCCATACATGAAGATGTCCTTGACGAAGGCCTGCAGCTCCGTGTCCTCTGCCACCACCTGGTCACTCTCGTAGTAGAGGCCCACGACCTCGCCCACAAAGCTGGGAGGGGATGGCTGATCAGCCTGGGGACCCGGGGACCTGCCTGGCCGGTGTGTGTGGGGCCACTGTCCAGCCCGGGCTCCTCCCCAGGCCCCAGTCTGCCCCTGCTTGGCCCAGTCCCGGGGCTCCCCAGGCCCAGCCCCACGTACCTGCGGATGGCCTCCCACACCCGCAGCCCGTCATCGCGGTAGAAGTAGTAGGGGATGTCCTCGGCGCTCTCCATGCCCCGGGCCCGGATGGCCTCGGGGAAGCACAGCGAGGAGTAGGTCAGGTCCTGCATGGCGCGCTGCACCATCTGGACGTGCCCACCACCGCCTGTGGCATTGGCCTGC
Organism: Hystrix cristata; assembly: GCA_004026905.1. NCBI lineage: Eukaryota > Metazoa > Chordata > Mammalia > Rodentia > Hystricidae > Hystrix > Hystrix cristata. Next base: position 42,027 of record PVJO010007551.1, read on the forward strand.
GGGAGGGGACCCCTGAGCCAGTGCCCTGGGGACAGGAGCAGTGGGGTGGGGACACAGGCAAAGCACACGGGGGTGGGGGAATGATCGACTCAGGGATGACAAGCCCCAGCCCACCATAGGGGTGACCGGAAGACTCCGAGGTCTCCGGAGGAGGGAGAGCTCAGCTGACGCCTGGGCCCATGTGGGCCGAGGCAGACGGGGGTGTGCACCTTGTCGAAGAGGCCGTACTCGCAGATGAGCTGCTCGCGGGCCTTGGTGTTGATGGCGATGGTGAACCGCACGTGGGCTACCAGCAGCTGGGGGAGAGGGGACCTCAGAGAGGGGGCCACAGCGCCTCAGCTCCTGCCCCAGACCTACCCTACGTGCTGATCTTCCTGCTAAGGAACTCTGGGGCCTGCAGGCAGGGTTTCCAGGATGGCCAAGATGTCCTGCCACTGCACTGGACTACGGCCTGGAGCCTCCTGAGCCCCTGCAGGGCTTTCTCTGTAGTGCTCCCACCCACGTCCCCTGCGGGGCAGTGACGTCCCTCCCCCAGCAACTGGCTGTACCTTGAAAATGGGGTGCACGGCGGGAAGCTGGCGGTACATGGCAATGCCAAACACCTCAGACACCAAGTGTGTGCGCAGCAGGTGGCTGATGGTCTGGTGGATGTGGAAGTCGCTGGAACGCACCCAGATTTTGGCCAAAAGCCAGTCGTATTTTGCATCCGAAGGGAGAAAAATGGGGTTCTCCTCTCCTGGAGTTTGGCTGAGCTGACAGGTTGGAGAGAGAAATGGCGTTGCTGCGCTTTGCCCCGGAGGAGCTGTTGGAGAAGCTGCCTCTCAGGAAATCCTGGAAGCATCTAAGTGTCTTCAGTGGCAGCTTTCAGACCTCAGGAAGAGGTGGGAGGGCCGAGAGGGACCCAGGGGTGGTGCTGCCTATCCCACTGTGTCGCCGAGTATTACAGGGCCTATCTGGGCTCTGGCTCCTCCTTCCAGGACAGGGATGCTGGTGGAGGTGGCCTGGGTGCTGCCTCCGCTGCTCCCAGGGCTCCAGCAGCTGAGTCCATCAGACTGATGGCTGGGCCTGGCCTGTAGCCGGACCTGCGGCACAGCCTGTGGGCATTCCCCTTCCTTGCCAGTTCCATCCGCTCTGGGGCCAAGGTGACTTTGCTGTGAAATGCCAAGTCAGGTTGTATGCATCTCCTCCTGAAAAGCACTTGGTCGCCTTTTTGTTTCTAATTGAGGTGCTGCAAATGGAAGCCAGGGCCCAGTGCACGGCTCTCACTGAGTCCCTGTGGGGGAACTGGAAGGCAGGGAGGCACTAGCACTACAGGGGGCCCTGGAGGGAGTCAGGAGTCACCACAGGTGCTGATCCAGAGTGGGAAATGGGGTTTGAGGAGCTCTGGAGCTTGGAGAGAGGGTGGTTGGTGCCCGGGAGGGCCTGCTGTTTGAGGCTTGGCTGTGTCCTGCTACGGATTGTGACTTCCTTGTCTGTCTCCCAACCCAAAACAGCACTGAGGAAGCCACATTTTAAAATGTAAAAGGAAATATGTGAAATTTAGGTCAGTAATATAATTTTATTTTACCCAATTTGTCCAAAACATCACTTCAACATGAAGCCAAATTTAAAATTATTCAATAATACATTTTACATATTCCCCCCTCATTCTAAGCCTTTGAAATCAGTATGTACAAGGGGTGATCAAAATATGCAATGAGGGGCTGGGGATTTAGCTCAGTGGTAAAGTGCTTGCCTAGCAAGCATAAGGCCCTGAGTTCAATGGCCCCTGCAAAAAAAAAAAAAAAAAAAAAAAAAAAAAAAAAAAAAGACACATTGGCATTAGTCCCTTCAAAATCCTTCCCCTCACTTTGAACATACTTATTCTGTTGTTCTTGCCATTTTCTGAAGCAGTTCTGAAAGTCCTCTTTCCTGAGGGCCTTTACCAGGTGTGATCAAAAATAGAGTGAATGCTGCCGCCGAGTGCCCTCCAACAGAAAGGCAGCTCGTAAAAACATTACAGTTTGTCCTCATCCATCTTATTCCCTGGACCTGGCACCATGAGATTTCTGGCTCTTCTCAAAGTCAAAATGACTGTGAAGGAGAAATGTTTTGAATCAATTCAGGACACTGGAGCAGCCACAACAGCACAATAAAGACACCCAGGAAAGAGGACTCCAGAGCTGCTGCAGGAAGTGGCCAGAATGATGGAATAAACGTGTTCAAAGCGAGGGGAGGATTTTGAGGGGGATTCATGGCAATGGTGTTTTACTGTAATAATTTGAAAAAATGTAAACAGTCAAACTTTCACCACATTTTTGATCACGCCTCGTACTTTGCTATTGCAGTGGCTCTTGGTTTGCACCAGCCGTCTCAAGCGCTCAGCTCCGGCAGTAGGCAGGGACAGAGTGTCTCCGGCAGCCACTCCAGCTGCTCCTGGAGGGTGGAGGAGGAGCAGCCACCACCCCGCACAGTGCTGTTTATAAATGTGCTTAGCTGTCCATCTTTAACTGTCAGGTAATTTCAGGTAGAATGTGGACCACTGGGCAGGAGGCAGGGAACCATGTGCCTGTATTCTTCTTATAGGGACCCAGCGGCTGGGCCTGCAGTGCCCGAAGGAGAACCGAATGCAGCAGAAAGCCTGGTCTTTGCCTCATCTTATCTGACCCCCGCGTGATGGCTAACATTTCCAGTCGGCGTCCTACATCTGCAGTCACCACAGACTCCAGGAAGGCAGAGCCTCGCAGATGGATCACCCCAGGAAGGACCTGGGGCTCCCCCCATCTCCTGGGAGCTGATCGCCCCTGCAGGCCATCAAGACTTCTCTGGAGCCACCATACAGAACCAGTCCTGAGCTCACCACCAGCCAGACCACAGCCCGGCCAGGAACAGCTCGCCTGCTTTCTGTCCAACCCCAGCTGTGCGAACCCCAACCCCTGCTTCGTTCCTCTTTTCAAAAAAACCTGGGTGTTCCTCAGCCCCTAGAAGGCAAACCTGGAACCTGTCTGTGCTTCCGGCACAGCCTTTCTGATTGGAGCACCTTTCCCGCCTCCCCACCGCTGGATGCCTGATGGATGCAGCAGGGCGGATGAGCCCAATCTTCTGGGATCCCGGAACCTCAGCTTCTGCCTAGAATTCTGGGAACATTCTCATAGAACAATTATCTTCCTCTCTGAAACGGTCCAGTGCTCACAGTCTCCAGGGCGTCCATCTGTCTGTCGTTTCATTCACTGGCATAAACTGTGCAGCACACAGACACCTGCGGCTGGGCTCTGCCCATGTGGCAGGACACCCCGACATAAGCTCAGGCGGCCACAGGCAGTTACAGACTGGCAGGCTCCATGTTTCCTTGACAGCTAGTAAGGGAGGTGCTAATAAGGGCTGACCTTTGAGCCCCCACTTGTAAAAAGATAAAAATAAACAACAGGATTAACTAAACTGACCCAGCAGGCATCCCTGAAAAGAGAGGTAACTACATTCATAGGCAAAGCAGGCAAAAATTGTTGTAACCAATGTAATCAACCAATGCCTGTATTCGACTAAGATGAAAAATTGTGTGTCTGATCAATAGATTTAGTTTGTACCCTAAAATCTTGGTGGGGTGGGTTTTCACAAATAAGTTCTGCTCTCTGTTTGGTTTTTGCTCAGGCTTTGGCCGCTGCTCCCCGGGGTCTATGCTGGCATACTGAAGAGCTGTTTTCTTGTGACCAGCGTGGGCCCTTTGTTCTTTGGCGTGGATCTCCTCTCCCAAGACACCTAGAATGCGTGGTGCAGTGCGGTGCCACCCGGGAGGAAACACGGGATCTCCCTGCAGTCTCAGTTAACCATAAATGGAATCCGAGGCCTCTCAGGACAGTGGCCATCCTGATGCTGGCCCTCCTGCGTGCTTTTGTACTTCTCTCCCCGTCTCACTGTGAAAATTCATCACTTTGTAGTAAACTGCCTGTACTCTGTAAGACAGCCTCCATGTCTGATCTGAGACCTTTCGTCAAATGCACAAAAAACCGAGGAGCAAGCATCACAGAACCCTGTCGTGTTAGGACGGGGCTTCCCAGTCGCACCCCGTGTCCCATGTCTCCTGCGCTGGTGAAGCATCTGCCCATACATGGTGTCCTGGATTCTTGTATCCGGTTTGCATAAGTGAGACCCTGTTATTTGTGTCAATCCCTGTGTCCTGCTTTTCTCCTCTGTCAACAGAGGGCAGCAGTATCTGCAGGCCAGCAGGGACAGACCCGGCACATTTGTGTTGAAGATGTAACAGTCACGGCCTGGCCACGGCAGGTCATTCAGTCCGTCCTCCCTGCTTCACAGTGTTTTTTAAGTCTTTTTTCCCCCACAAACAGCGTGGGTGCTCCTCCTCCTGGGCACACCAACGTGCCTGTGTCCACAACACTGCCGACTGCAGGGTGTGGGGTGTGCTAGCCGGGTAGAGAGCGCCCTCTTGCTCCCAGAAAGGCTGGTGCACCCCATTCCAGGTCAGGTCAGGACATGTACACGGGGAGTCTCGGCCTGGACCCCTGCTCGATGCCCTACGATGGCCCCGGCCGCGCCAAGCCTCGCGTTGCCCGTTCTGAGGTTCAGAACCACGCCAGGTACACCAGGGACCCAGGTGCTGAGGGAGCGGCTCGGTTCTGGCCCGGCCGTCGAAGCCCAGGTCTCATGCTGTCCTTGCTGGTGGTTGGGTGTTAAAAGCACTTTTTGTTTTTGCCCGCCTGGTGTTTCGTTGTGAACTTTGGTTTGCATTTCCCTAACTGCTGGCTGAGAATTTTCCATATCCCGATGGCTGGATTTCCATTTCCTGTTCTGTGAAGCCCTCCTCGTACGCCCTGCCCGTTGCTCTAGAGGGTGTTTGTCTTTCCTCCTCAATCTTCAGAGCTCTTTGCATGCCGACGATACTCATCCTTTGGTGCAGTTATTTCCCCTGGTCTATTACTGCCTTCTGACTTTGCTTGTGGCACATTTTATCATTCACCGTTTAATACCTGATGGAATCAGTTATGCCTGCCTTTCCCTCGTAACTTCTTGGTTTACTTTTAAAGTCTCCTCAGTCCGCACTTGATACACTATCTCCTGTCTTCTCTTTCACTTTTCTCGCTTCAGTCGTTACTTACTGCCTGTCCGCAGGCAGCACCCAGCCTTCCCAGCGATCTCACGCTGGTCCTTTGCTGCAAGGAGATTGCTCTGTGGGGATCACAGCTATTTCCCAGTGTTTCCTTAAGACCCACAGTTCACTGAGTGAGGAGTCTGCAGTGGATGCTAACTTCCCACCATGTAAGCTACACCCCAGAGCACACGTGTATCACTGGATGTCCCGGCCGCTTGCGGTGTCCTCAAGAACACCATGTCCTCCCATCCCAGTGGGCTGGCACAAGTCCCTCTCCAGCGCACACATCCCTATTTCATTCTGATCCCCGTGACCCCTGACATCACGCAGTCCCCACACATCTGTCAATTAATTTCCAGATACCCCTCCTCGGGTTAAACTCAAATCCAAATATCTCAGCCTCTCACCCTGGGGGCGCGAAGTCCCCCCTTAGACTCACCCACCGCCTCAAGTCAGTATTCTTATTTATGATTTTAATAAAAAATGGAATTGTACCTTTTCAAATGATGTTTGCTCTCTTCATCCCATATGAGAATGTTCCTTCCATTACTATTTTTTGTAGTGGTAGTTCCTATGTTACTAAATTCCTTACAGTGCTCTGCTTTCTCCTCACAGGTGGAAAGAATCGCGGGGTGGCCCTCCAGGCACTGAAATCCCCAGAGTCGCCACTTCCTTGTAACTACTGCTCCTTGCCACACTGCTCTGCTCACTTGACCCACGGCCTCTTTGGGTTTCTCTTTAAATCCCGGGAGTAACCTCGCTTGGTTTTCAGCTTGCTTCCGCAGCCCGCCTGGCCCCATTAGGGAATCGGGAACCAGAGCTGCGCTGGTGGCATGGAGCGAACTGGGGGCCACCAGCCTTGAGTGCTCTGCAGACACTCCCTGCGAGAGGTCGGCTGAGCTCAGCTCTCCTCACCCGGCTCTCCCGGTCAGGAGATTAACCAGCTTTTCAACTGCTGATAGAGAAACCGGCTTGTGCTCCGCAATTTCTTCTAATTTATATTTTCCTAGCTTTGAAAATATCTGCTTCTTCTAGCTTATCTTTCTAAATTTGGTGTCTCACAATCACTCTTCCTGTTTAAAAATTCTGAAATCACAACTCTTTTTCATGTTTCCGATTCTGCACCCTGCACAGCGCTGGTGCTGGAGATGCACCCGGGGCCTCTGCACACAGGGCGCCAGCTCTGCCCGGCTTCACCTCCTGCCCCGGCGCTCTCTTTCCCATCAGCCTGGCGAGGAGGTCTTCTCCCAGACTTTTCGAAGAACCAGATTTTGGATTTACTGTCCTCTTTCATCTGCGTATTTGCACGCTTTCCATTTTCAGGGTAGGAAAGAGACTCCAGCGGCCCTGTGGTCGGTTGCCCAATGTCCAGGCTGCCACCATGAGGCAAGAGACAACTCTCCCAGAGTGTCTCCTGTCGCTGTCCCTTCCCAGCCTTCAGTTTCTCAGGCTGCCTCCCTCTCATCACAGGCCAGGCCCTAGCCTGGTGCTGGCTGGTGGAGGCCGCAATGCCAGGGCGGCGCACCGCAGGGTCTGGGGCTTCTGGGAGCGCAGTACTCCCCACGGGGTGGACATGGTGCTCCCCACGGGGTGGACACGGTGCCAGGGGCACGAGGCCCTCCCGCCTCTTCCCCTGCTCCTCCTCCTCGCCCCGGGGATGCAGCCCGGGAAGCCTGTCCTACCTGGATGGCGATGGGCACGATCTTGTTGGCCAAGTTCTTGTACAGCAGGCAGATGGGTGCCGCCAGGAACTGGCGAGTGCAGGGGTCTGTCTTGTTGGCGTCGATGCCGTCCAGCAGCTCATAGTCCACGATGAAGATGTTGCCCTGCTGCGGGAGGCAGAGACGGGCCGGGTCACTCACTGTCCCGGGATGTGACCGGCCTGGTGGGCAGGCTGCTGCCCTTTGGGAAGCCCTGCCTGTTCACCTTGCAGGGCCACCCTCACCACGGGGACCGCCCATGGGCTGACCACGTGAAGCCCCGGGGTGCCGTTGACACCTGAGTGACACCAGTGCCCGCAGCCGCGCCTGGCCCAGACAGAGGAGGAGTCTAGCGGGTGTACCAGGGAGCCTGTGTCTAGGGACAGGGCGGGCGCCACCCTGCCTAACCTGGTCAGGGCTGGCCCTACCCGTGTGGGCTCCGACCCTGGGGGAGGAAGGAGGGTGCCCAGGACCCAGGCTGCATGGAGCAAGGCCTGTCGGGCGTGTCCCTTTGTCCAGAGCTGCCTCATCACCCTGTCGCCCTGCTGGATGCTGGCGCTGGCTGTGGCCTGGCTGCCTTGGCTGGCCTGGGCACGATCCCCACTGTGCTGGTGCTGGCTTTGGCCGGGGTCTGTCTCCAGACTCCAGGCCACCAGGAGGATGGGGCTGAGACGTCTGCTGGGGCGCTGGGAAACAGGCCTTCTTCCTGGGAGCGGGTGGTGTTTGCTAAACCAGTGGAAGCCGAGTCTGAAGCTGGTGTCACTGTTGCCCCCAGGGAAGAGACCCCTGGGAACAGGCCCCCGGGGCAGAGCCGTGGGGCTGGGGCCAGCCTTCACCTGCAGCCTGGTCCGCTGCACCTGTGCCCAGGCATTCCTCAGCTTAAGCCAGACTGAGTTCATTTTGTGACTCGAGACCAAAGAACCTAATATAAAGTCTAAGACACACCACGGTCTTGAAGAGCTGTAACACTGAATCAAAACCAACAACAGGAATATGCACAATTATCAGTGTCAAAAAAAAACAGATGAAATTTCTCTACTTGCATTCCAAAATTAAACTGCACAGGTAAAGATGAAAACAAAACAAGTTTTAGGAGTTTGAGCGGGCTGCAGCTTACCACAGATTGCCAAGGGGCCACCAAAGGTGGCGGATGTGACTGGGAATCAAGCATTGTGCCTGGTGGGAAAGAGGGGAAGGCAGAGAGACAGTCCCTGCATCTGGCAGACTACTGGATTATTGTCCAAGATCCCAAACACAGCTGAGCATCAGAACGGCGAGGGGTTGACTCAAAGGGAAGACGTCCCCCAACCCACCTCCTCCGAAGTGCCTGGACCCCCCCGGGGAGGCTGTGCCTGGCCGGGGCCAAGGAGGGGCTGGGGGCGCGGATGGCTGCCAGGCCCTGTCAAGGCTCACGTGCTCTGACTTTTTGGGCTGTGATTCCCTAAAGTTTGAGACCACAGCTATATAATCATAATTGCTTACTATGTCTGGTAACTAAATCTGCAGAGGAATGCTGTGCTGTGTGGTATGTGTGCAGGTGTCAGGGCTGGGTGGCGGGGGCCCTGTCATGCGGTCCAGGGCGACAGGCAGGTGAGGTGCTACTGCGGCTGACTTTGGGACCATCAGACCCCAGGGTAGACTGTCCCACCAGGTCCCACCAGATCCAGGTAGAGCAGGTTTGAATCTGCACCTGCTGCTGGGAACTGAGGGCTGGGAAAGGCTGGGGAGAGGCTGGGGCGGGACAACATCAGCGTTTCTCATCACAGGGTTTAAATTCAGTCATTCCACTCTTGTTCTGCACTGAACCTGCTTCTGGCTCCAGTTCCCTTACAGGTGGGTGGCAACGTGAAGACAGTGCACAAAGCACTTGTCACATGCCTGGCCCACCACCCGCCCCTAGCCAGGGACAGTGCTTGTAATTGTTGACATCCATATTGAAATTTGTGGTACTAAGTTCCCAGATGCGAGTAGCAGGGAGAACAGCCCCTCGGACCCTGACCTGAGGCCCAAGACGGTCTGCACCACGCCCGAGACCCTGGTCAGCGCTGCTGCCAGGACAAGGGAGAGGCCGCCGTTCTCACGATCTCATGCCAGCCTTGAATGTCTCGGCCTGGGGAGCGGCTGGCTGCAGGAGGTGGCTTCCCCAACCCCCCCACCCCGGCAAGCCCTACCTGGACCTCCTGCTCCAAGGTGAGCTGCCGCTCCAGGCTGCACTCCACCATGTCTGTGGTCACCGGGAGCTTCGGGGGCAGCTGTGTGCAGCGCCGGATGAGCACGGGGTTGCAGCCGTTCAGGAACTGGTAGCCGAACATGAGGTCCTCTTGCCAGTGCTGCATGACCCGCTCTGGGGAAGAGGCCACTGAGCCCGAGTGCGGGGCAGCTTCCCACGGGCCCCTCTCCCGGGCGCTGGAGGGCCGGCTGGCCACAGGCTGCGGCTGCCACACCCGCCTGCTGGCCAGGCCACCCGTCAGGCAGTGCTCCCTCACTGGCCCTTGGTGGCTTCAGAGTCCAGAGCACCCACCCCTCAACTCTCAGCTCCTTCAGCTCAGAACGGGGTGGGAGGCCCCGCCCAGGGCCCGTCCCTGTGATCTCTCCGTCTCCTTCCCTAGTTCCCACGGCTGATGTGTCCTTCTGATACCGCTCCTGTCACGACGCCACGCTCCACCAAGCACACTGCTGTGGTTTCTCTCTGGCGGGACTTTGGGAGGTGACTGGATCAAGGGTCTGACACTCATCACGGGGGTGTGGCCTGGAAGGGGCTGTCTCCCTCCCTTCCCCCTTCCTTGAGCCCTCTCTGCTTCCCACCACATGCCCAGAGCTCTCTCCTCTCCCCGCGGCCCTGCCTTGGAGCCAGCTGACTGCAGACTGAAATGTCTGCAAACTGTGAGCCAAAATAAACTTCTCCTTAGAGCTGTGGGTGTCAGCTACTGTGTGCGTCTCAGCAAAGAGAAAGTAACTAAGACACACATCCTGGTCCAAAGTCCCCGACGTTAAAAAACAAGCATTTCCATACAAGGCGAGTCTTGCCTTGACTTGGTGCACAAGCACCGCCAATAGCTGATTTGTGTTGCGAAAGTTCTTTTGTTTTTGAGGTTTTCTGACGATGAATTGAGGTCGTGGGGGCTGGAGATGGGATGTCCCACTGATGCCCCCGGGCACGAGGGTGACCACCGTGTGGGGCGTGGTGCAGGGGTGTGGCCATGATGGCCGCAGTGAGGCTTGCACACCCTGAGCTGCGGTGTGTGGAGCACCCGTGCCAATCTCCCAGCAAACCCCGGACGGGGAACCATCCCTCCACCCCCTCCCTGACCCGCAGAGTCCCGTGCACACTCACCGGAAATGGTGTTGCTGATCTTGACGAAGATCTTCTCGAAGTCGGCGAAGTCATGCCAGGAGGACTGGAACATGTGCATGAAACGGTTGACCAACAGGTTCTCCATCCTGTGGACAGACAGGAAGGTGCTCACGCCCCGCGGTTCCCCAGCAGGCAGCCGCTCTGTGAGGCCAGGACGCACTGCGGCCTCACTGGCGCCCTTCCTCCTGTCCCTCCCTTGCGAAGGGGCCGAACGGCCCAGAGCCCCCAGAACGGCTGCAGCTGCAGATCCATCCCCACCCGCAATCATCCCCACTTGCACCCCTCTGTCCACCAAGTCAGCTCCGGCCACGCTCAGCCCACCCATCCCCAGGCGTGAGCTGCCGCTCCGCAGCCGCTTCTGCAGGAGAGTCCAGGGAGCAGCCGCCACCCAGGGCCGGGCCTCAGGGCGCACAGGTCACTCGCTTCTTGCCTGGCCCTGGTTCTGTGCCTGGTGCTGAGTAGGACACGAGCTCAAATGCTCATCACAAGGGACGACCCAGCAGAAAGCCAGGCAAGAACTTGCCAAGCTCACATGCAGCCTGCACAGTCCCGTGCGTGGGATGAGTCTGGGGCAGGCGGAGACGGGGATGGCCTTCTTTGGCCTCCAACACGTCCCCAGGTGGGTACAGGACAGAGGCTGTGCAGTCCTAGCCAGGCCTCCCTGTGATGCACCCTGCCTCAGTCTTTCTCCGGTACGCAGAGCAGAGAGGGGAGGAAGGAAGACAGCAGCTCCGTGGCCATGTGGTCGGGGTCATGTGGGGAGTCCAGGGCTCCCTGAGAAATCTGAGGTCAGGGGCTCAGTCCAGAGTGGACCTGGCTGAGGGCACAGGGCTCAGAGACTCAGCTCTGCGGTCCCAGGGGAGACTCCCTGTGGTCCTATGTGAGAGCCCAGCAAGGCAGGCTGTACAGGAGATCTGTGATGTCAGGTGGAATGAGGGCCTGAGGACTTATTCGGCAGAGTATGGTTCAAGGAGAGGCGTTAGGTGTGAAGTTGACGAGGGAGGTAGCTTGGGAGCTGCCCAGGGAGTTGGTGGAGCACACTGCTGGGTGGGTCTGGGTGGGTCACAGGGGTGCCGCCTTGGGGTTCGTGTCTGGTCCCTGCCCCTTTCCTCTCTGGTGCAGTTTCTGGCTCTACTTCCTGGCTGCCATGAAGTGAGCAGTTTTCTTCCACCATGCCCTTCTGCATGATGTTCCTGCTGTGGAGCCAGCTCCCCTCGACGGAGTTCCTGGAAACCGTGAGCCAAGTTAAGCCTCCTTTAAATCTGGTAGTATATCTCAGCGGTGGGAAGGTGGCTAGCTGGTCTCTCAGTCTCTGGTGCTTGCATTGCTTGGACCGGCCCTTGTGGGGAGGAAAGTACCTTCCTCCCCGTGACTGTGCTGCTACCCAGGGCAGGTGGGGTGACTCAGGAATGTGACACCCAGCCCAGCCCCTTTCCACCTGGTTGCCTCCTTCCTGGACCAGCTCCCTGGTGAGCTGAGTGCCCTGTGCAGCAAGAGGACCCCCCACCCTGGCCTCTAGTGTCTCTGTAGGTGGAAAGCACCATATTTCTATAGGGGGAGAGGGCATCCAGGCCCTGAGACCCTGCTGGGACTTGAGGGCCCGACACCACATGGTGCCTAAAAACAAGGTCCTCTTCCAGGGTGCCCACCCCAGGGAGCTTGTGGGGCGCTGGGGTGAGTCATGGCCTCCCCAGCTGGGCCCCTGTGACCCCAAGACTGAGGCTGGCACTGAAGCGGGTAGGGTGTGGGCATCCACAAGGGAAGCCACAGACCCAGGAAGAAGTGGGGCCGGGAAGGGAGTATTTGCCTGGCATCTGGAGGCAGAATATTTCCGCGTACTTATGACAAGCTGGATACTCATGGCTTAAAAGTTAAGTTTTTTCATGCAAAAGGAAGCTGCAGGCCCTACAGCATACCCGGCTGGCTCTCAGGACACAGCCAGGCTGTGTCACAGCAAGGTGATGGCCCGGCCAGATAAGGACACAGCTGCCGGGCAAGCTTACGCCCGTCCCTCAGCCTTTCCCCGCAAGGAGCCTGGGTGGGCATCAGCTGTGGCCGAGTGTCCACTTCCCTGTCGGCTCTGCCTCCCAGTTCTCTTTTCCCGTCTTGCAGTTCTGCCTCTGGGGTGAGGACGGAGCTCATAGAGCAGTGCTGGCTCCCTTCCGGGCGCAGCAGATGGCTCGGAGGAAACACTTGTTCCCCGAAGCGGCTCGGAAGCCAAGCTGCCCAGAGTGGGGGTTCGATGGGGACAGCCTCTGTGGTGACCATGGCCACAAGTTTCAGTTTTATACCAAGGGAGGAGACTCACTCAGCAGGGCGCACTGCCCAGCTGGTCCACGGGGACAAAGCCTGGAGCTGAGTACATGGGCTCTCGGCACCCCGGAGTGGGGTCCGGCATCTCGGAACCCCCGTTGCCCCACTATGTGCCCCACTATGCGCACAGGGTCTGAGTGCAGGCATGACACGGGCAGGCCTGCCAGGCATTGGTAAGTGTCCCGCAGCAGATCAGCCCCAAGCACCAGGGGCTCATCCCAACACAGACCCTGCGTGCCAAGGCCTGAATCTCGGGCGCTGGTGTCCCATCTGGGAAGTGGCCCAGAAGTGTGCAACAGCCACAGGGCCAGCCTGACGGCCGCTCGGCGCTGGGGCAAACAGAGTGACCCTGACTGTATTTCACTTCCTGTTAAGTCTGCAGCCCAGGCTCTGTTCTGGGACTCGCCAGTGAGGTTACACTGCCCAGCAGCCCCCCTTCCCCTGGGCCTCCTCACATTTCTTCCCCTTTCTTCCCCTCACACCCCATTCTCCATCGGAGGACCTCTTCTCTGCCCCTGGGGAGCCAGTCCCTGGGAGGCCACAGCCAAAGTGCACGGGTCGGCACGAAACCCCCGGCCTGTCCTTTCTCCACTCCCTGAATGCTGACCCCCCGTTCCTGCCTGTCCCAGCGGCGCCTCGGCCACACGTCCCTGTGTGGGGCTCACCCTGGTCCCGCACTGCCAGGGCTCTCACACCCCAACACCTGCTCCAAGCCGCCCATCTGCGCATGAGCTGGGCGTGGGGCTGGGAGCCGCACCCTCCCAGGACGTGACACGTCCCTCTGCCCCGTGCACCGCGTGCTGGGTGCTGCCCACTCGGCACTGCGCCTCTTCTGCATCAGGTGGGCTGTCTGTCGGGTGTTGCAGTGACTGCGAGCAAACCCTACTTGACTTCACAATAGCCCCAAATGCTAACACTGCTAACAGCTCAGAGATGCCAAGACAGACCATGAAGGGCCTCCTCTGAGGGACAAGGGATGCTTTGATGCGGGGTGTGGTGCAGGGCTCAGTGCTGTGTACAGTTTCGGGCATCCACAGGGGCCTTGGAACGTGCCCCGTGTGTAACAGGGGCTACTGTAGTTTGCCCCACTTTGGAACCCTTGCAGTGTCTGCCACATTAGCGTGCGTGTAGTGTGACCACTGACTTCACTTTGTGCTCTGTATTAACATCCGGTCTTATATGACTCTATTGTTAAAAATTTTTTTGTTTTTTGAGACAAGGTCCCCTATGTAGCCCAGACTGGCCTTCAACTCATGGTGATCCTCCTGCCTCAGCCTCCCAAGTGCTGGGGTTACAGGCATGTGCCACCATGCCTGGCTATATGACCCATTTTTAAAAAACAACCAGCAAAATACTACTTTAGCAAATCAAATTGACATTTTCCAGGTTCATCAGACTTGAAGATGAGATTTCTTCACCATCATTTTCTCAACAAATTGATTTTTCCAATAGACACATCTCTGATTTACTAATAGAATTCAGAGGCAGTAAATAGGGCAGATACACAGAAATACGTTTCATAGACACGACCAGGAGGAGGGTCTATGGTGGGTATTAGGATGTGCTGCCAAAGCCTGGTGCACTCAGAGGCGGCCTTAAGGGACTGGACTATGGGACCGAAGAGGGGTGTGACCTAGAAGGGTGCGTCGTCCTCCCCAGCTCCTCTCTTCTCTCTGCTTCCTGGCCGCCAGGCTGTGAGCAGCTTTCTTCCGCCCAGAAACTTCTGCGCTGCCTTCCTGCCTTGGAGCCAGCCCAGCGTAAGTAAGACCAGGAGAAGGAATAGACTCCTTCTTCTTCAAATTGTGGGTGTTCTGTCCCGGGAACAAGTAAGTGACCAAGGCAGAGGGAACTAGTTTTAAAATGTCCAAGCGGTGCAGCACTTTAGGGCAGCACACGTGAGCAGAAGGGACAACACTGTGACCCGTGGGGTCTGGTCCGAGCAGGGCGGCACCAACAGGCTGTGGGCTTCTCTTCCTCACACCCAGAGCTCAGCGCTGCCTTCGGTGCCGTGTGTCCCCTGCCTCAGGCCTGCTCCCCCTTCCTCCCCTGTGGGGATCAGGCACTGTCCCTCGCTGTTGCCCTGGCCTGGCGCTCTGTGGCTCCCTCCTCGCGGCTGCTTGCTCCTCCCCTCGGCATCTGCACCGTCCACGAGGCCACATGGCATCACCTCGGAAGTCACTCCGCATCCCCGCCAGACCTAAGTGCACCTCAGCTGCCTTTGAATCAGGCCTCCATGACTCTAACACCTGACTGCTGTTGATTTTAGGTGACAGCTATTCTGTGTAGGGACAGGATGGGAGAATGTGAGTACTGTTCAGTGCAGACTCTTTCTTAGTTAAATGTTCTCGATTCACAGTTGGTGGAATGTGAGGATGGGGCCTTCTGGACAGCACAGGCCCCAGGACGAGGACAAGGATGCTCCACCCCCACCCCAGGCCATCTGTCCATCAGGGTGAGCTGGATGCTGGTCACCTCTCCTGGGCTCAGTCCCTCTCTGGGCAGTCCTGCACCATGGGAAGGAAGCTCTGTCGCAATGTCATTCAGTGCAGACACCGTCTTATCAGCCTGGATGTGGGCAGTAAGCCCGCAAGGAGCCCTTCCTGAAGCCACCAGGAAATGTCACAACCCAGCGGTCCTGCAAGTGAGGCTGGGCTCTTTCTGCTTGGTCGTGCCCGCCTACATCTTCCTGGCCAGTGACCAGGCCAGGCGCCCTCGGTGATGAAGCCTTCCCAGCCCACCAACAAGAGAATGCCAATGGGAGAGGGTCCCGGCACCCTTGGGTGTGGTCAGGTGGCACTGGGTGCCAGGTCCTCGTCAGCCTCTGAAGTGCACAGATTCCTCCGGGGGTGGCCCCATCGCTCTGGGGTGGGCTGAAGAGGCCATATTTGACCCAGGGTCTCAGGCTTGGCAGGGTTAAGGATGCCCCTCAGTGACTGGGGCAAACACCCAGCAGCAGAGTCTGGTACCTGCCACCTGTCCTCAAGGGCCTTGTAGGTGGTGCTGGACATCCCCTCCCCAGGTTCCTCAGCTGCAGAGTGGATGGTGACTGTGATGCTTCATGGGGAACTGCAGTGGGTGGACGGGGAAGCCTGTCAGCCATCAATGCTGCATTATGCCACCTTGGTGACAGCCTGGTCCCAGTGGGGCAGCCGTGTGGGTGGCGACAGGGTGTCCCTCCAGTGACACCTGGAGTCTGAGTCCCCCAACCTTGAATGTAGACACAGGTCACCCCACGGCTGGCCACCAGGAACCTACCCTGTGGCCAGGACGATAGAACAAAGCGGGAGCTGCCGGGCCAGCTGCCACCAGGGTCCAGGCCCCATGGGAAGGGGAGGGGACGTTCCCCCACCCCAGCTGCTGCAGCGCTCAGAAACTCACGCTTTGGAGTAGTTCAGGACAAAGTCCACGCCTTTCTCACTGTCAAACTGGATGTCTCGGGGTAAATCCTTGTGGCATTTGGCATCGATACTCAGGGGGAAGCCTGGGTTCCACTCCATCCACCTAGCGGGTAGAGAAGAAGCAGCCCTGGTTAAAGCTGAGCTGTGCATAAGCCCCAAAGCTGGAGGTGGGCTGTGCTGACGTGCCCACGACAAGGTCAATGTGTCACAGGTTGACCCTGCACCAGTGAGGCCCGGTGAGGAGAATAGTGTTACCTGCACAGAAAGTGTGAGGAGATGGAAGCCTTGCAGTCTTCCCTTGTAAGAACCAACCCTGAACTGCTCTGTCCCCCGGCAGAGCCCGCTGTGCCTGCCAGGAGGCAGGAACAGTTCTGCCTGCCAAGTCACCATCCTGGACATCAGCTTGGTCAGCGTGCGCCCCTGGGCTGTGCGCATGTCCTGCGTGTGATGGTCACAAAGCCCTCACGCCTACACCCCACGGCCACAGGCAGCAGGGGACGTGGGCGAGGACACCCAGGCACGAACTGCCAAGGAACTTTCCCCTCTGACCTACCAGCAAGAGCAGCTTTAGAGACTGATGCGACTGAAGCAGCCCAAATCCAGAAACAAGGCTCGCATCCTGATGGCCTGGGAACTTATCTGCAACTCTCGGCATTCGTGTTTTATTTTTCTGTTTTGCTTTTCTTTTTGTTCACTTATTGACTGTCTTAGTTAGGTTTTCTCTCGTTGCTGGGACAAAATACCCGACACCCAAAGTTAGGGGAAGAAAGGTTTATTTGGCTCACAGTTTGTAGAGGTTTTAGTCCGCAGTCAGCTGGGTCCGAGGCAGGGGGGCCTGGCAGACAGGCAGAAGGCAGCAAAGCAGGCAAGGAATGCAAGCAAGCAGCTAACCAGCTTCTTCCTGTATTTTATACTTTATCCAGGCTACTTGTCTTTAGGGTGGGCAGTACTCCCACCCTTAATCCTAATACCCTTAATCCTAGCGTCACATCCTTGATCCCAGAAGAACCATGCCAAACCAATCAGTGGACTAATTTAGTAATCACACACTCTAGATCCAGCTACCTCTTACCACATGAGGCTTTGGGGGGACATCTAGACACAAACCCTAATACTGACCAAACTCGAGCCATGAAAACAAAATAAAAGCTCCACTCGTTCCTTTGGGGCAGGGAAAGGAACTCGTGCTTGTCAAAGGCCTAAAATTTCCCTCTGAGGTGCCAGACTTTTCATTTGTATTCCCACCTCTCCTTCCTTTCCATTCACTTCTTTGGGAGGGAGATTTTTAATCAGTAAAAGTTCTGCGTATTTTTAATTTGACCTTGTGGAGTACCTGTCACAGAGGTCCTCACTGTCTTCTGTGGTGGCCCACCGAGTCTCTCCGGATCACGACGGGCGCCCAGGAACCCGACGGGCTCACAAACCCTCTGCTGCTGCTGAGTGACGCCGAGGCTGGCACGCCGGCAGACAGCAGTGCGCACAAGTGTGCAAAGCATTTGCCTTTGTTCCCTTAGGGAGCGGTCCAGGCATCTCCAGTATATGTGCGAGTAGGGCTGGTGCTTCAGGGTCTCGGGCAGTTGCTGCAGGACTGTCCACACCTTCACGGCCACCAGGGACAGCAGCTCAGCGCTCCTAGCGTGCTCCTCCTGGCCACTGGCTAGCTCAAGGGCACCAATGAATTTTTTTTTTTGAGACAGGGTCTCGCTTTTTAGTCCAGGCTATTCTTGAACTCATTATGTGGCCCAAGCTGGCCTCAAAGTCACGGCAATCCTCCTGCCTCAGCCTCCTGAATGCTGGGATTATAGGCATGTGGCATCGCGCCTGGCTCACTGCTGGGTTTAAGAGCTTAGTGGAGCTGGAGTTTCTCAGTGTCAACACACAGGTGCCTGCAGTGGGTCGTGTCTTTGTGAGGGAAGTCTGCTGGAACAGGGCCAGTGCTGTTTCCTGGCACAGAGAGAGCTGCCCCCGCCACTGTCTCTACACTCCTTGAGGGCAGCCCCTGTGGGCACTGATGCCGCGGGGTGAGGCCAGGAGACGACAGGGCCTCCATACAGGGACACGGCAGTTGGTCAAATGCCCATGCCCCTTCCTTGGTGGCCCGAGGGACCCTGACAGGCTGGCCCACAGGAGCCACAGCCCTTCACACCCACAGATATAAGCCACAGGTCCTCGGCATAGGCACATCGTGCACTTCAGTGTAGAAGACTTGCTGCCACCACAAAACACGATTTACTAATTAGGATTCTGATAGAGAAAGGGAAAGAGAACAGTCACTCTGAGACCTACCTGGTCTGCCGGAAGACAAAAGTCTGATCGCTCTGTACGTAAGTTTTGAGTGCCTCTCAGAGCCTGGAGATAGAAGGAGCTGGACACAACACACTCAAAACCACAGAGATATGGAGCTGAGTCAGAGACGAGCAGCCGGGTACAGGAGATGGAAGACATGAAGAGCAAGCACCTCCAAAGGAGAGGGGGGAGACTGGGAAACAAAGCAACCCAAGAAACACAAGAGAGACCTCCTGGAGCTGAACGAGACTTGGGTTTCCTGAGTAAGTCCTGGGTAGAAAGGCAAATGATCGCACTGTTGGCAGAGTTCCCACTGACCACACTGAAAACTGGAGGACAGTGTGATATGTTACAGAGTCTGGTTTCAGATCATCCTCTCGCATCAGATGATCGGCGAGCACAGGCTCGGATGTGACGCTGCCCATGCGCCCTTTTTGAGGAAGTTAACCAAACAAGTTCAGCTGGACAAAGATTAAATTACAATGAACCATGAAATTCTTTTATAGTAAAGAGTGTTCATTATAAAACACAGCAAATATAATATTTGGCAAAGAGATAAAAACTGGAGAGGGACATTCGTCGTTAGTACTATTACTTATTTTGGGAATTCCAAACATGCAATAAGAAGCCCCATGCTGCAAATAATGGAAAATAAGGGACCAACCTATTGTCTAATAATATGACCAGATAACTGGGCAACTACAAAGGTCACTAAGAACGAACATGATTAGAGCCAAGTGAAGAGTTCAGTAAGGTACAAAGTAACAGGAGAAGGAAGTAGCTTATCCTCATCTGGAGATGTTTATTTATAAACACAATAGCAGGTATAATACCCCTTGTCACAAGGTAACTAGAAAGTCCCACGGAGGGAAGAAAGCTGGAGATCCTGCTAAAGGACACTGCAGGAGACCCAGATGGAAGGACATCAGATGCTCTTGGGTGGAAAGACTGAATGTCGCCAAGATTTTCAAACGTTCTGGAAAGTTATGGTACCCAAAGCACGGCTGGGCTCTGGGGCAGAGAAACAGGCCAGCTCTAAGTTCAGAGACAGACCCAAATGTGTGACGGTGACATGCAGCTGACACACACAGATGAGCGTTTGCTGTGTGCCACACGGGGTAACGCTACCTTCAGCGAGACAGGCAGGTGTCCCGTGACAGCAGCACCACCCTGGGCACCTCCGCCCATGTCGCTTCCTTCCTGCTTCTCTGCCACACTGCAATGCAGCCAGGGTCCCTCGCCAGGATGCTGGCACCAAAGTGCCTGGACCCTTCAAAGGGCTGCTGGAACCAGAAGCGGAATCAACCTCCTCACTTTATCGGCGCCCCAGCCCCAGCCCCAGATGTTTTCTTACAGCAACGCAAACTGGATAAATATGGGGAGGCACTGTTACTGCCCCAGGTAAAAGAAGAGGGAATTCGGGCACACACGGATGACACAATCTTCACGGGACACACAGCGAGTGAGAGCAGCTGTGTGCCAGCTGTGAGCTGTGGAGTCACCCCAAAGCCCGTCACAGGTATTGTGGTGGACTTATTATTGTGGTCAGCTTGAGCAGGAACGCCCAGCTGGACTGAGCTGGTGTGGTTCTGGGAGTAGAGGATCTGCCTGGGGACTGTTACATAAAGAACCGGAGCAGAAGATAGTGCGGGCTGTTTCCCAGGAGAAGCTCTGCTGAGGCTGGTTCTCCTGAAGGGGACTCGGCTACAGAACAAGGCTCTCATTCAGCTTTCTGATGAATCCTGACCAGAAAGAGTTACAACTTTACTGGAGGGAGCAATTAATAAGACAAGAGGGGAGGGGGACAGCGCACAGGGGACGCCAGGTGCTGAAACCAATATAGCAGCCCTCCCTCTCTCCAATGAAGCACAAAAGACGCAACAGGGGGAGGGGGCTACTAGCTTAAAGAAAAACTGTGTAAAGTATATTCACACCTATGCACTTCTACATGAGTATTTATCCCCACTCTAGGGCCTCTGTATTGCCGCACTCCACACACACACATCCCTTACTTAATCACTAACTCCAGTGACCTTGTCTGTAAGGCCCCTCCTAACCAACCTGTAAATCCTGGCGAAAAAGGCCTCGACAAGGACAAATGGATGGGAAAAAATCAAAGCCCACCGAGGAATGTGCATGTAGGTGATGACGCTGGGTTAGGGTCCCGTGGCCTGGGATCCAGCTAAGACAACCCCGGGAACCAATCAGGTTGTAACGAATTCCAGGTACTGAGCTGGGAGGGAGGGTGGGAACAAGACCTCCATGTCTGGACCACCTGCCCTCACCTCACACAGGCCAGCTTTCTGTCTTGTTTTTTTCCTTCTTACAAATACAATAAAGTGTCTTCCATTTTAAACTCCATCCCTGTAATTCTTTACTGGTGCTGATCGGCTGCTTGTCCCAGTGGAGCTGTGGTGTGTTGCACACCCCTGGGCACGACACAAACACAGGAAGTGATGTGAAAGAAGCCTGAAGACAAACCACAGACAGGTTCGGACTGGGGAGGCCACGCATGGTCGCCAGCACCCTCCACCTCTGTCACCCAGCACAGCCGGGCCCCCTGCTTCCTCACAATCTACCTTTGGACTATTTGCACCCCATCAAGAGACCTCATGCCTATAAAGTCACTCATACCCCCACCCCCAAATTCAGTTTTAGGAAACCACTAACCCACTGATCTGTCTAGCGTTTGCCTGCTCTGGACATTTCATGTAGACAGAATCACACAATGTGTGTTCTTTTGGACATGATTCTCATGCAACATTGCCTCCATGAGATTCACTCACAGCTGAGCAAGTATCCACAGTTCATTCCTTTTTAATGCTAAATAACATTCCATTGTATGGATATACCATGTTTTGATTATCCATTTGTTAGTTGATGGAATTTAGGTGGCTTCCACCTTTTTCGGGGGGGGGGTGCTGGATTTTTTTCAAATGTTTAAAAAATATCTTTTTTTAAATTCATATATTAATTTTTAGATGTTAAATCAAGCTTGTATCCTGGGGATAAATTCTGCCTGTTCATATTATACAAGGCCTGCTGAATTTGGTTTGCTAAGATTTTGTTGAAAATGTCAGATCCTAGTTAGGATACTGGTGTTTTATTTTCTTAGGATGCCTTTGCACGGTTTTGGTATGATACTGGCATCGCCAATGAGGAATACTTGAGAAGTATTCCTTTCTGCTCTGTTTCTTGGAAGAGTTTATACAGATTGATATTAATTCCATAAGTGTTTGCTAGAACTCACTAGGGAAGCATCCAGGCCTGGGGTTTTACTTGCAGGAATTTTTAAGTTATTGCTTCCATCTCTTTGCTTGTGACTGTCTCATTCAGGCGATCTGTTCCTTCTTAGGTAATTTTTGTAGTTTGCCTTCCCAGAATTCGTCTATGTCTAATTTGTTGGTGTACAGTTGTGCACAGTACTCTTTATTGATTTTAATTTCTGTAAGTTCGGTACTAATTGTTCCTCTCGGGGCTGGGGATTTAGCTCAGTGATTAGAGTGCTTGCCTTGCAAGCACAAGGCCCTGAGTTCGATCCCCGGCACCACCAAAAAAAAAAAACAAAAAAAAACAAAAAAAACCAAACTAATTGTTCCTCTCTAATTTTAATAATTTGACTCCTTTTTTCTTGCTCAGTTCACTAAAGATTTGTCAACTTTCTTATAGCTCACGGATCACCTTCAGGACTGAATTACAAAGACAGAGACTGAGGGCGATCTCTGGACCACAGCGAGGACAGTGCCCAGGTAACGCGAGCTCTCGCCCCGTCCCTCCTGCGCCAGCAGGCTGATCCCGAGTGTCTTCCAGACCAACCCCCGTCACCACCTCGGCCGGAAACCACAGCTACGGTGGTGTCCAGGACTGGGGAGCTTTGAGGGACCTCCCGGCAGTGAGGGCCGCAGCTGTGGTCGGTCACACTCACCGATACTGTTTCTGCCGTGTTTCCAGCTCCTTGCGCCGGTGCTGCTTGAGGATGTGGATCTGGTCATCTCGGGTCAGCTTAGCTGTGAAAGAAGCACTCGTATGAGGAGCCTGAGAAAGAGCAGTGGCAACATCCTGTGCCCAGGTTTCCTTCGGACACCCGCCCAGCAGATGCTTCCTGTGCCTGGTCCCATTTAAATGTTAGAATGAGCCCCCATTTATTATGGTGAGGAAGTAGGTGTGTATCGGGGGGTGCTGAATAGCTTTGCCCTCAGATGCTGTCTGAGATCACACACCTAATGCAACCCAAAACTCACATCCCATGTTCTCAGCCATCCTCTTTACAAAAGGTAAATTCACTTCCTCCTCCCGCTCTCTTGCTCAGCACAACCGCGGGGCACGCCCTCCATGCTCCAGGCCTCAGGTCTGAGTTCTCACTGGCCTCCCAGGGCTGGGACAGTGGTCCCGGACTGTGTGGCAGGAGCAGCGGGCATCCTCTGCTGCCCGCTGGGACTCTCCCCTTCCCCTCAGCCCTGCCTCCGCAGGAATCCTCTGCAGGCCCCTCCCTGCAGGAGATAGCATCTCACAGTCTGTCCTGAGTGCTTTGAAACCACTGCAGCACTGCTCTGCTGCTGCTATGCTAGGCAGAGGCCGCTGCTGGCGTGGGGCCTTGGCGTGGCCCGAGAGAGCAGCAGGATTCATAGCTCCCGTATTTCTAAGTGTGTTTAGTGGCTCTGTGGAGAAATGTGTGACTCAAAACCCAGCCCCTGGGTGCCTGCATGAGGCCGGGAAGGAAGCTGCGTTCTGCAACACAGTGTCTCCCAGGCTCTGGCTGGAGGGGCTGCACATGGGCTGGGACACAGCTTGGCCACTTAAAGCCACATGATCCAAGCAAGCGGCCTCGACTTCCCCACCTGTGAGGTGGAGGTGACAATGGCAGTGCTGTGGTCCCCGAGCCTCAGGAGAGGAGGTGGTGAGCACCCTGCACAGCGCCTGGGCCTGGTATGTATGAAGAGTGGCAGTGATGCTTGTGCCGGGCCCACCTCGGGCCCCCCGGGAGTCCCGTGTCTCAGCCTGTCCTGCTGCCGGCTCTCATTGCAGGAGTCTGGGCAGTGGCTGAGGGCAGGCGCTTGCCAGCCCCTTTGGAACAGGCAGGATGGGATCATGACTGTGTGTGGGCAGAGCTGGTGGGCAGAGGCAACGCAGCCACCAGCGAGAGGAGCCCGGATGTCCTGAAAAGCAGGGAATCACATACCACATGGGCTAGGACAGGAAACGATAGGATAGACTAGGTCTCCAGTTCTCTGTGGCAAGGAGCCAGGTTTAAAAAACTTCTATTCCACCACACATTGATATTTTCGTAAAATACAATAAAAATTAAAAAAAAAAAAGAAAAGCACCAGGCAATCTGGGAGGCACACTGAGGGCGCCAATGCTAAGCTGGGCCCTCCATGAATCCTAGATCACTGAGACTTCTCCAAACTACTTTTGTGTCAAAGAGGAAGGACTCTGAGCGATCCGTAACACTGTTATGGTGACGGGCAGGTGAAAAATGGTGGAAAATGTCCTAAGGTGTTGGAGTTGTGCGATTCCCAGTACCACTGGAGTGACCCTTAGGCCAGGCATGGATGGAGCAACCTCCAAAGACTTACGATCTGGGCTCTTTAGTCCATGGAATCTACTGTGCACACCAGCAGCCTGTCTAAAAGATGGCTTCTCCAGGGGGCACCCACTGCCTTCATTCCAAACAGAGTTCCTGTAACCCCAAGAACTCTGAATTTCTTTTAGGTGCTGGGGATCAAACTCAGGGCCTTGTGCTTGCAAGGCAAGCACTCTAACCACTGAACTAAATCCTCAGCCCCAAGAACTCTGAATTTCATGTGAAGCTGACTGTCGGACTAGGAATGAGGAACCAAAGAAGTTCCAAAAAAGGGCTTGAAGAGCAAGGCCCTTCGGTGGTTTGCCAGGGAATCCTGGGAAAAGAAAAGGGCAAAAACGCCTCTGGTGCAAAACCAAGAGGGATAGATCGCCATCACCGTGGCCGAATGCCAGCCAGGAAGATCACCTCCGATCCGCAGGAACAGCCCCAAAGGATGAGCAGCTTTGGTGATAGGAAAGTGGTTATAAATCCTGGTTTAAAAAAAACTCAATGGAAAAAAAATGGAAAAAAAAAACTTAATGGGCATTTGCAAAGGGTAGTTTTGTATGAAAAAGGCCCTTTACGCCACAACTTCTGGGTGATGATGATTTTGACTCCCAAAAGTCTAAGAAAAGGTGACGCTTGAGCACCCTTCTCCAAGAAGCTGCCGGTCTGATGCAGAAGCGATAGCATGGTCAGATTCTCTCAGGAGAAGCCGTCCTCAGAGCCTCCCGCTAGTTTCAAAGCCTTCACTCCTCATGAACAACTATGGCATTCAAGAGCCTAATTTGTACTACCACCCTTGGAGTGAGCACACCAGCTCTGGGACCTGCGATACCAGGCTTTCACCCTGCTTTCCACAGATCGCAGCAGCAGCGGGATTACTACCATATTCCAGGCTCGGAGGGCAGCGAGAAGTTCATGGGGCGTTATTCCTGCTCTGCAGTGAACTCCCAAACTATGACCGGGAAGAAACAGATGACAGAAGACACAGCCCAGATCCTCAATCGTTTCATTTCTCCAGAACTTTAGAAGCTGACTCAAAGGAGAAAATGTGTTGAGGAGAAGCATCCACGACCCGGTGGGCACACGGGACACTTGGGACACTTGCATCTGGCTTCCTGGCAAGCAGCCACTGGCAGGGGACCCCAGCGAAGGGTTTCCTAGGTTCCCACTGTCACCGGACACGCTGTAGTGCAAGTCAACTTTCCGAATTCAGAACTTCAGGGCTGCCTGACTGATTTCTTGATCCTGTATGCCGAGGGAGGGTCTATGGGAGAAGAAGACTGAAAGAGGATCCGGTTGGGGGGCCTCGGCTGTCACCCTCATTTTGCACATTACTACAATGTGTATCAAGAAAGAAATGCCCTGTGTGCCTTACAGCACCCCGAGGCGGTGCCATCTGGAGAAAAGGGCTTGGATCACTCTCACACGTGCACCGCGCCTACCCTGGAGCCGGTCAAGACATCCGACAGACTGCTGCAGCTGGCTGCGGCCCTCAAGAAGCCACCGGGAGAGTTCTCCTGGGCACCACGGACACGCGTGTGCCCTCTGGTGACGAGCTCCACGGGCGCTGCTCGCTGGCAGTTACCCACTCCCTGGCCCTGCTGAAGTGCTGCGCCGGCCTGTCTGCGGGCTTCGCAGCAGTCCCAGCTTACACTTCTGCCTGGCAGGCCCGCGAAGCTCTTGCCAAGATCCCATTAGAAACAATGCTCTTCCAAACCGATGCTCTCTACTTTCTCCCTCATCACGTTCCCAAAGGCCTCTGCCAATATGCTCACCCAGGCCTGGTCCTGCACACAGGCAGAGAGACCTCCAGAACCCAAGGAGCCACTTGCCCATATCTTAGCTGCTCTGCGTGAGAATAGCAGTCACCGCTACTGCTGTTAAGCAGGAAGGACAGTCAGGCGTCTTCCAAAAGGGGGAGCAGCAAGCTTAACAAAACGCAGACTGGATTTGAACTCTGCCCGTGTCCCAGGTCAGGGATATGTTCAAGAGTCCACTGAAACAGGAAACCAGGAGAAGGTACGGTTCTCTGCACCTCTCCCTAAGACTTCTGCTCCCGCTGAGGGGTGGGGGACGCTGGGATGGGAGGAGGGCCAAGGTGTTATTAAAAGTCCTACCTTGCAGCCAGAATGCTAGACGGTAAACAGGGGAGAGAACTCTGCAGCCTGCTGTTGAGCTGTTGGTGAACAGGGTCACTCTCCTGATGATCTTTTTTTACAAAATAATATTAAACTTTAAGCGTGAGCTAGGTGATTTGCTCTGTTTATTCTCAAAGTGGGTATGTTACAGGAAATTTACAATTCTTACCTTGCTGTTCAATTCAGTAGCTATCCAACTTGAGATTTCATACTTCTAAAGATAAACAAAACTAGCATTTACTCTAAAAGGCAATTGATCTAGACAAATAAAAACTAGTTAATAGCCCTGACCTGCCAAGGGGTGTGTGGGGGCTCAGAGCCAAGCACGGTTGAGTCTTAGCGCCGAGGAGCAGGGTCGTGCATCGGACCCACCAACACTTGTGTAAACTAGCCAGTATAAAATGACAGCATCTGTTCACCGACACGGCTCTCATTCTTAGAGTTCAAATGCACATCAGGTGGAAATATGGTTTTGCTGGAGGGCTTCGAAAGCATCAACACAACAGATAGCCAGAAGAGCTTCAGCGGCCCACTTGGCAAACAGCAGGCCTCCCCGAGAATACAAATTCACGGTTTAGGGAAAATACTTGACTTGTGAAACTTAACTTTGTGAGCTACAGCACACACCTACGTCCAGAAGTCCCAGTACTAGATGGGGCATGTATGCCATGTTCAAAATGGAAAATCTCCTCCACTGGAAAACCGAATCCATGGAAACGGGGTACTCCAGACATCTCTAGCTTCCTCCCATTCAGCTGGCTGCAGAGAAACCCGCCAGCTCCTCACCACTCAGCGGTCACTTCCACAGAGAAGTCCTCCGTGGAGCCCTCTGTCAAAGCCCGGTGGCTCTGTTCTGTCTGGATCACAGCACTTAGCCTGGGCCCCAGACACTGTTAATTTATTTGCATGTTCATCGGTTATTTACCCAGGAGGTTGTAAACTGACGAGCTTGTCAGCCTTACACAGCACTGAATCCTAGATGTTTGAATAGTGCCTGGAACAGAGCAGATTGTAAACAAAGATTTCTTGGATTCATAAAAACGAATAACTGATGTCATTAACACCTGGGAGAGAGGGCAGTATTAGGAAAGGAACAGAGAAATAAGCCATCGTATTTCCAGCGCCCCTCTCTAATCCCGAAGCCAAGGCAAAGATTGGAGGCTATGACCTAGATATGACCTAGATATATATGCATCATACATAATGGAAAGAAATAAAATCAAGCCTTACTAGGAAATTGACAGTAATTAATGGTAAATAAAATTGACAGCAAATAAAACTGAGTATATCAAAGATTTCCCCTTTGTTGAGAATAAGGTCTTCTGCGAAAGAAAGTGTTAAAAAAAAAAGCCATAGCGCTTTGCTTTCCCTTGAACAAAAGTAGTTAATGCAATGCGAAAGGTGTGATTTGATCATATGTCCAAGAGAAACCATGAAAAACCAAGCCAGTGTCTCAAGAGAAGCAGCTTTGTTCTGTGTAAACTTTAAAGCAGACATCGCTTACAGCGTGTCCCGCAACACTGGGGCCCTGAGCTTGTTTTAAATAACAGTGAAAACAGGGCTCCGTGCACATATTTTAGGAAAGTCCCAAGTTGCGCTGCGCTGAGTTTCACAAGTCTTGTCTTAGATTACGGGACGAGGATCTCGCACGTCCTGTGCTCTGTAAGCACTATAAGGGCCTGGGAAGCACTTTCTCAGTTTCCGATACAGTAACATGAGAGGACCAGCATGAGGAACTCTCGCTCATTCACCCACTCCTGGCTGTAATGTCCTTGTCACACTTCATGCCTCTTTCTGCACAGAGTTCCAATATCCTCCTTCATTTACCCTGCTTGCTACCTGTACTCCGAGAGAGAACAGAAGGGCATTTAACTGTGCCCAGCACAATGGCATTACCGAGTGGGTGTTTCAGAGTGGAGTGTGAGTAACAAACGTGGTGAGGGCTGAGGATGTAGCTCAGTGGGAGAGCACTTGTCCGGTGTGTGCAAGAGCTTGATTGTCCCCTCACACTTGCCGGAAAAGACCCTGCATCCATAGGTACACATTCAATAAGATAAACAGGGTCTACACACAATGAATGTACTTTTCATTTCAAAAAAATGATCTTTTTACATGGGAAAAACACTTTTCTAACCTGCTCTCCCTGCATTTTTAATGGTAATGCACTTTGCACTTGCATTCTTTTTCTTTTTCTTTTTTTTTTTAATTCTGCACCGTTTCTAACATGCATCTTGCCATAATTCAGCTTTCTTTAGAAAAGAGGAGAAGCAACGTCATCCTGTCTGGGTGTCTGGAATCAACAGTCACAATTTTCACTTACTTATTCCACAAATGGGCAAAGAACAATTCACCTATTCATGTTACTAGCAAAAAAAAAAAAAAAAAAAGAAAAAATCTTGCAGTGCAAGTGTGCAAGATCTGAGACATTTTGTAAATAGTTTTCTACTTCAGTGACAGATATTCTATTGAAACTCCAAGAATTATCAGTGAGCGATTTTCTGTTTGTGTGGCACCTTTTCTGTTCCACAGGTGTCAGAGAGCTGTGGCTACAGCTGGTGACCTAGAAATTCAATTTCCATTAGTGGCCCCTAGTCCACTAGTTAGAGTCCTGAGGCCTCTCAAACCAGCTAACAAACTCCCTGAACTTAGCAGTCCTTCAGGGCACGTCCATATTTTGCTTCGCTTAAATTTTAGAAAGGTAGGTCTGGGGTGCGCAGCTCACTGGCAGAGTGTGTGCTTAGCATGTGGGAGGCCCTGGGCTCCATCTTAAGCAATTAAAAAAATTAAAGGCAGCCATTTCTATCTTTGGAGTTCAAAAGTTTGTTTTAAGAGACAGAAGGATTTTGTTTTTGCGCTTTCTCTTTATTCATATTTAACTTCAAAATTTCTACCTGCTTAATGTAGAATTTTTGACACTCTCAAAAGGAATAAAAAGGGGGAAAATAGCCAAAATCCAGCAACTCGGAGAAAATCACTTTGACACTTGGAGTAGCTCTTTGGCATTTTCTCTGATATTTCCACAGTCATTGGCCAATTCCAGTATTACATTCCTGAGTCAGTTTTGTTAATTAGTATTTACTACTGTACTCACTTTGTAATTAGCATAAGCTGCCATATGTTTTAGTTCTCCTGAATCTGTGAGATTTAAATACATTTTCTGTATTTTTCTTTTCATGAACAAGGAAGCTACACTTGTTAATTAGGCAGTTTGTTTTAAACGATCAACTCTCGGATTGCTTGTGCTTATTCAAATCTGTTCCATGGGCTGATTTATAAAACTTCGCTCTCAAAGTTGTTAATTTGTTCTGCTTTATCATGTTTTTATTCTAATATCTTAAGCAAAACAGTTTACTTTTAATTTGGGGGGAGCATTCATTTTTCTAATTGTAACTCTGAATACATAGAATTTTTTATCTTAGTGAAGTTTAATTTTCCTCTGTTATGGTTTGTGTCTAGATGTCCCCCCAAAGCCTCACGTGGTGAGAGGTAGCTGGATCCAGAGTGTGTGATGCTGGGATTAAGGGCGTGTGATCACTGAATCAATCCACTGATTGGTTTGGCATCGCCCTGATCCTGACAGCCTGGATAAGTTCTAAGGCACAAGAAGAAGCTGTTCAGGCCCCTTTGGCCCCCCGTCTGCCTTCTGCCTGTCCGCCTGCCACCCTGCCTTGGATCCAGCTGATTGTGGACTGCAGCGTCTATGAACTGTGAGCTAAATAAACCTTTCTTCCCTTAAGTTTGGGTGTTGGGTATTTTGTCTCAGCAACGAGAGAAAAGTAACTGAGACATCCTCCTATAGAATATGCATAACAAAAATATGAAAATGGAAACAGGACGTACAAGACATTCTATTATTTAGAACCCACTGCTGATGCCCTCCCTTTACATAATTTGATCATATACCTCTGTCAAATTGCATATTCTTTTAAATAACTGATGTTTTTGTAATTATAAAACTAAGTCATACTTAACTAAAGATTTATACGCCCCCCCCAAATCGCACCAAAACTGATATAAAATGTTAACATTCTAGTGTGTTTTTACTTATGGTCTTTTTTCAACAGTTAAATGATAAACTTTGTATGTTTATTCATCAGCAGAGTTAAATCAAAAACATTTACAGGTCGCAGAAAAAAACTAGATACAAACTTGGTATTTTCCCTCCTGATTGAGAGATATTTATTTCAACCTTATGCTTTATACTTTCTAATTTTTAAAGTTAGTTCAAATTTTAATTCCAAAAATTACTACTTAGTGAAATTCATCTGAATAAAGAAAAACAACATGTTTTTCTTTTTTCTGGCCCTATTTTGCATTTGGGTTTCCTTTTACTATTTTTTGGTAATTTTCTTATTTTTCAGTAAATATTTTTTTGTGTGCTGGGGACTGAACTCAGGGCCTTGTGCTTGCTAGGCAATTAACTTTTAATACATAAAAATTAATTATTAGAAAAGACGAAACCAAAAAATAAATCACAGACACTAAAGATGCAAGCCCTGTTTTTATCATCAGATATAGTGGTCCAAGCTGTCCTGCGGGGCCGGGTACCAGGGTTGCTCCACACCTGGCCAGACCTGTCCCAGGGTCCCAGCCCACGCACAGCTCTGGGGCGGCGTCTGTGGTCCAGCTGTCTCTAGCACCCCTCTGGATGACTCTGAGCTCCTCTCCTCTCTGTACGAGGGTCAGCCCTGCTGAAGGCCCCTTGGGGCTGGCCCTCTGCGCATGGCCCACACCTGCCGCACCTCCCAGGGAATAGGCGCAGGGTCTGCTGGGAAAGGACTTCACAGTGGGAGGGAATCAGGCCATGCGGTCTGCAGCCTTCTGCATCCTGGCCACCCAAGATAAGGTAAATTTTGTGATATCTTTTCCCTCTGCGAGGTCCAGGATTAAAAATCCTCTTAGTCCCCAGCCTCCAGTTCAGAAATGCTGGAATTTGGTTTCTTAAATCAAAGCCCTCATCAGAACCTCGGGTGTGGCCTGACGGTGACACCAGGGAGAGAAGACCTTTCCTCCTCTGCTCCAGTTTCCTTATTAAAAAGGGGGTGACGATGGTCTCATCTCCCCAGCTTGTGTGAAGAACTAATGAGGCAGGGATGGGGAGCCCCTTCCACAGGAAGCGGTCAGTGCTATCCTGAGCAGAACCGTGTCTGGCTCCTCATTCCTGGCATGTGCAGATGGGTCCAACTTCCATGTCTGGGAAAGCTGGAAGAAGGCTCAGGTGCCGAGGCACGGAGGTGATTCACACACACTAGGAGGCTGGTGGCCACTCTGGGACAAGGGAAAAACAGCTGCTTCTCTCTGAGCCTCTGCCCCAGGCCAGCTGCGAACAATGGCGTCCCAGGGAAGGGCCAGCCGGGACTTACACCTCTGCGGGTCTTCTGGGGAGGGGCAGGAGTTTGGGTTCTTCCTCTTTCAGCCAAATGTGAGAGACTGGGTTTAAGAGCTGGCACCTGTACACCCCAGGCTTGCCGTGGTCCCTCGGGGAGGGTGTCCTGGGGGCTCCCTGTCCAGTCCTACCCACCCCAGCCCCACAGAGGGCCCTGAGCCCAGGCCCTGCTGTGACTCGCAGTCTGCAAGGTGGAAGGGGATGCCAGGACCTGACAACCAGATAGCTGCCCACCCAGGGGTACGGCTGACACGCACGGCCACTAGGGACACTAGTTACCCACAGGACAGTGCTGTGGGGGCATGGGAGGTCACCACTGGTCCCGAGGGAACTCCCCTGGCTGGGCTGAGTGGATCCTGAGGAGGATGGCGGTGCCCTCCCACCTGGGACGTGGCAGGGGACAGCTTCTGGCTTGGGTCCCGAGCTCACCTCGACCATCCCGCAGCACGATCTCACCATCGCCCGTGATCCAGCGGTAGCAGGGGAACTCCACGTAGTCCCCGTGGGGTGTCTTCAGGGTGACATACTTCAGGTACCAGTCGTCGTGCAGCCAGTACTTGCGCTTCTCGATTTTGACCAGGTGGATCTCGCCCAGCTCCTCGTCCACGGTGATGTCATAGGAATCGACCTGGGCAGAAGGACAGGGCTGCTGGCCGATGCGCCCCTGAGCCGGACCTCAGAGGAGTTTAGAGCGCTCCGTCCCGAATGGGGCTCTGCCAATTCAGCATCCTGAGCAAGGGGCACTAACACAACGGTGGGTGCACGGAGGTCCTGGGTCCCAGGCCGGGTGAGAAGCGACCCTGTGAGCCTGGCCCTCTCTTCCGCGTCCCTCCTCCACGTGTTACTGATACAGTTAGAACTGGAGGAGCTGAGTGAGCCACTCTCTTCCCTTCACACAGCTGTGGGCCGGCACCGCCCTGCCGATTACCCGCGTTTAAGCACAGGAGATCGCGACGCCTGAGGCAGCAGACCATTCCTTCCAGCACCTTCCAGAAACAGAACGGGAGGCACCTGGAGTCAGAGGGGCCTCGAACCCGACCCTTTAAACACTGCAAGCTTGAGTTGCGTCGATACTCACTGGGATTCCTCCTCCTCCTCCAGGGCCTGTGAGCAGATGCACCGGCCCAAGCACGCCTACTCACACGCAGCCACCACCAGAGAGGTTCCTTTGCCGAGAACTTCCCCACCAGCAACAGCTTCACCTGTGACCTCAAGTCCCCTTCCTTCTCTTTTCTTTTCCCTTTGCCCTTCACTGGTTCCTGCTGCTACCCTCCCGTGATCTTCAGTAAATGTAGCTACTTATTACTTACTCCGAGGTGTATGCTTGGCACTTCTTTCCTGTCCTGCAGAAGAACCTGGGTTCCTTCTGGCACACTCACCTGTAACATCACTCCCCCACCCCAGCCCTTCCTGACCACACCTCACAACACCTTGTTCTTTGTGCAACTTGGTACATACAGGATGGACTCTCCCTGTGTTCTCGGGTCTTTGTTTCCTTTTGAGGAGCCCTGAGCTGTGCACGCCTGGTACTACATCAACCCATATGCTCTTCTGCTAATCATTAGATGAGCTCAGTTCTCAGGCCCTGCAGAGGGAAGGTTTTACCCCCGCTGTGGTTCACTTAGCCAAGATTTTTAAAAACTCTTTTAAGTGACCCAGAGTCACTGTACAAGAATGGCATATGGTGATATTTCCATGCACGTATACGATGTGCAGGGACCAAACCAGGCAATTACATTTCTGTCACCTCATTTACTTTTCTTAGAAGCATTCAAAATCCTCTTAGATATTGTAAAAATACATATTATTAACAAAAGCCACCTTGCTGTGTCGAGCAGAACATCAGCAGCCATCCCTCTCCTCTGCACTTCGGTGCCCACTCTGTAGTCCCCCGTGCCCCTTCCCAGCCTCCAGGGAACCCACTGCGTGGCTTCACACCTGAGCGAGAACACGCAGTTCTTGTCTGTCTGCGTTTGGTCTATTTCACTTCACAGAATGTCCTCTAGGCTCATTCATGTTGCCAGAAATGACAGGGTTCCATTCTTTTCTATGGCAGACTAGACCCCATTGTGTCTGTGCATATGTATGTGTCACACTTTTAAAATTCATTCACCTGTCCACAGACATCTCAGTTCATCACAGACCTTTCGCCAGGATTCTTAATGAGCCCCCATGACAATGAACCTCTCAGTTCAATTGGCCACGATGTCCGCCGTGTCTGCCCTGCAAGACTGTGTGCTGGGGTGACAGAGCAGGCCTTGAGCTTGTGCAGATGGACACTGGTGATCTGGGACTGTGTCTGGCCTTCCTGTGGCTCAGGCTGGGTGGCAAGGGTCCTCTGCAGCTCTCTGGGGCTCAACAGGGCCAGGGATAGAGGACAGAGGGGGCTCAGAGACCGGCAGCTGGTCTGCCCCAAGTCACAGCCAAACAGGTGCCGAGGACAGACAGACCCATCTCCTGGTAGGTTGAGGCCACCCAGGCCTGGGACCAAGCTGCTTGGCTCCCTGCCCATGGTGGGCTCCTGGCCCCCACCTCCAGGGTGCAGGCAGACCTGGCGGCAGCACCCCAGCTTCTACGGGGCTGGTGTGCAGCAGGTGAAGGCCGATGGGAGACAGGTGGGCTCAAGCTCTGTGCTGGCCTCAGTGACAGCAGGATCTGCCGGGAGGGCTGGTGTGTTCATCCTCATGTGACTCACTGTCCCCAGCCCTCCCTGTCCCTTCCCGCTGCTAGGAGAACTCTGGGCATCTTCCCAAGAGGACTGGGAAGTTGGGGTTCCTCAGACCTCTGGGCTCTGGACGCACGGAGCAGCTGGCGTGTGGTGGTCATGGCCCAGGCCAGACACTGTGGTCGGAAAGTGGAAGCTGCCCCCCGGCCCTGTGGTCGGAGCTGGGTCCTCGGTTAGGGACAGTCCTGGAGAACAGAGGAGCCAGGCTGGTGCTGGGGTGGCACATCCTGGTCCTTCCTCCAGGTAGGAGCCTCTGTCCCTGCAGCAGGCAGGCAGGTCTCACTGTTGCCTCTGAGAAAGAGCCCTTCTTGTGCAAGACAGCAGGGGCCACCAGAGAGGCCACTGGGACAGCACACCGAGCTGGGCCTGCGGACCGTACACAGGGCCCGGTCTGTCTGCAGGTGCAGCCCATGGAGGAGCTGTGGGCACAGCGTGCTGGGCTGTGAGCTGGGGCCTGGGAGAGGAAGGGCTGTCTCGGGAGGCCACTTCTGAGGTGGGAGAGGAAGGGCCTGGGGGCCAGGCCAGAACCCAGAATGACCGTCAGAGACTTGGGGCTTGCCTGAAGAGCAAGGTAGGGACAACACGGCCCCGGACAACGCTACATCCACAGAGACCTCAGCCTAGGGAAGAACGGGGGTGGGGGTGGCGAGGGGCACAAGTTAGCCTTGGCTCTGAGTTCCCACCCCAGCTCCAAAGTGACAGCCAGGCCAGGTGCCTCAATGCTTTGGGGGTGTTTCTTCATCTTGTAAGGGAGACAACACCTAGCTGGCAGGACCAGGGAGAAGACGAAGTGTGGGCCTCACTCCCCATGTCAGAGGCTGCTGGGTACAGTGGGAGCCGGTGCCCACCAGCCCGGAGCTCCACCAAGCAGCCAGGGGCACGTGTGGAGGGGACGCTGGCCGGTGCACCCAAACCATTGCTCAGAGCCCGCAGGGAGTTCCTGTGTGGTGCGGAAGGAGCTGCCCTTCGGGTTGGGAGCGCTGAGGGAAGTCAGAGTGTGGTCAGGACCTGAGGGCGGGCAGCCACCACAGCTGCTGCCTGGAGAAGTGGCTTTCCTGGGGCTCCCGGGGGCTGGCAGGTGGGGGTGCCTGGGGCTGAGGCCAGGAAGGCTGGGGTGGGGGGCATGGCACCCTTTCCAAAGCAGCAGGTGAAGGGGTCCTTTCATGGGAAGGAAAAGGGGGCAGCTGTCTGCCTAGGGGTGGTAGCCCTCAAAGAGACCGAGTTGCTTTTCTGAGAGAGGGGACAGCAGGGCACCCCTTTAGCCTTCTGTAGTGCAGTCATAGGAAAATGGGACCCCCCAGCCCCCCTGCAGCACCTCCCGCCCAGGTGAAATCACTGGACGGTCTTCAGGGCCTCCATCTGCCACGGATGTCTCCCCGGGGCAGCGTCAGACTGCGGGCTGGTTCTGTCTGGCCCAGCCTCAGGGCCGGAGGTGACAGCCAGGGCCCAATGTGGGAAGTCTTAGGGACAGAGTCGGACCTGCGGCCCTGACAGCCCAGGACAGAGGAAAGCCTTCTCCAGGAAGATGCAGAGGTGTGGAGGCCACCGGGGTGCTGGCCCTGCCCTCTCTGGCCTCGGCGAGGCCAGGTCACTAGGCTGATGATGTATATGTCCTGTGCGTGCTGTGACATGGAATTCTGTGTGGAGGGTGAGACACCTAGAGCAATAGCTCACGTCGGGTGCTCAATGAACACTCAACCCACTTGACAGAGAGAAACTGAGGCCCAGAAAGGTAACAATTCCCCCTCCGAGACTAGAACCTGCACCTGCGAGAGGTCTCCCACCCCCGTCCTCGTGAGCCCATCTTCAGAGTGGCAGAGTGAGAGGGCAGCCGCTCCTGGGGCCAGTCAGATTCAGGGGTGGAGTCGGGGCGGAGGCGAGAGAGGAGGCTGGGGGGACTTCGGGTGCAGGAGCCGTGGGAAGAGGAAGGCCCGGCACAGGGTCCCGGGACTGTGGTGGGCAGTTTGGCAGGTGCAATGCCGGAGAGACGGGAGCCCGGCTGTCACCAGCCTTGGCTCAGGAAGCGCCAGGGTCACCATGCTGGTTGTGTTCAACCCTGCCCTGGGTTGTGGGCCCAAAGCTCTGGGATTCAGTCATACATGGTGCTGTGGGACAAGGGACATCATGGGGCGATGTCATCACTGTGGGAACATCACAGCGAACACAGCGCGAGCCCAGACGGTGTGGCCACCTGCTGTCCTGGTCACACATGGAGCAGGAAGCTGCTGTGCCGAGCACTGAGGGCGGGTCCTTGCGGATCTAAGCAGGTCTGAACAGGCACAGTGACCACACAGGGAGACAGGAGTTCTCTGCTCATCGACCCCTGCAGGGCCACCGTCATGTGTGCCACCTGCGGCTGTGTGGTGTGTGACTGCATCTCAGCAAAGTGCTGGTTGACCCCTCTCATCCGACATTTCTATCGCATCTTAAGGAAGGGCATTCCTTCATGCGTGGGTCTCTGCCCAGGGACAGGGAGAGGGGACCAGGATGGGAGGGGGGTGGGGTGAGGACACAGAGCAAGCCTGGGGACCACTAGGAAGAAGTATTTACTCTCCACACACACATTCTTCCCGAGAAGGAGCTATTCTAGAATTTATCCTTCAGGAATGTAAGAGTATTTACTGGATATACGTAAGAAGGATTATCATTGTAAGACTAACTCATACTTCTTGAATATGCTCGAGAATCATATATTAAGTGTCCCTCCCTCCCTTCTTCATGCCAGGATGGAGTAAGGGCCTTGCACGGGTTGGGCACAGCTCTTCTGCTAAGCCTCATTCCCAGCCCTCCTTGAGCTTTCTTCACAGCACCATCTTGGTGTGTAACGGGCTCCCCAGAAACCTCCCATCTGACTGGGGCTACTTTACAGATTAAGGAACAAGGCAATTGGTCAAATGTGTCTGGCTCGGGTGGCCAATAGGAACAGATGACTGTGTGTGGGACCTGGGTTCTCCTGAGGGGGGCAGGAACCAGCAACCTCATGCAGTTTACAGGAGTCTTTGAGGACTCCATCCCCAGCCTGACAGAACCCAGATGAGAATAAAAGCCTCGGTTTGTTGTCAAAGAAAGAAGGAAAGAAAACCACCGATTTGTGCACTGGGGGAGGGAGACGTTGGCTGCCCAGCCTCAAAGGATGAAAGGCGGGTGAAAATCACCTTCGAGGCTTTTACTCTGCTGTGCTGAGTGGAAGCAGCAACTCTCCCAGGCAGGAAGCAAAGCTTTATCTCCTCGCCAGCGCTTCCTCCAAGCTGCACTCAGCCCTGCCCAAGTGGACCGCAGACGCAATGTCCGAAGAAGGGGAAGTAGTTCTGGGCTGTGCAAGACCAGCCCGTGGGGTAACTTTGCACCAACAGTAACTTTTCTCAAAAGCTCATTTTTCAAAGGCCTTTCCCACCCAGCGGGTCCCCGCTACAGGGCACTGGAGCCCTCCACACCAGCCCAAGGGAAATGTGACATGCAAATCTCCCCAGGAATTTGCCTCTGGGATCTCAGTGAGAGGTTCAACCACAAGGTCATTTGAATGTCTCCTCAGGGTGGGGGGACAGAGATGGAATACTGCAGAACAGAGGCCACCTTTCACCCAGCGACCTGCGATGGACACCCTGTCCCTCCTGGCCTCCTGCAGGACTGTCCTGGGGTTCCGGAGCTGCACACTGCCCGCCTGTGCCTCTAGAGCTTCGCGGTGGAAGAGAACAGGGTCCAGGGCCTCTCTCAGAAAGGGGAAGTCGCCTGTTCTGTCCCTCCTCTCCCAGGTACTGGGAAACCATGAAAAAATGGACATAATGAAGGTGTCTATTTGGAGCTGGCAGATGGCGTCATCCTCCCCAACAGGTGACACGTTACTCCGGGGCTCCACGGTCCTCAGGTCAGCTCCCTAACCCGGGAGACCCACTGACACAAGGTCATGGCTGTCCTCTTCCAGAAGGGCACGGAAGCCACCTGAACAGCCCTCCGTGTGTGGCTACGTCCCAGGTCAGGGGACAGCCAGCTTCAGGCTGCTGCGGGGCGGGCCCAAGCCCCCAGGAGTCTGGATCCAAGCAGGAGGCCATTATGTCCTCACTGCAGGCTCTGCGGACCCCAAACACACTTCACGGATTTTATCTGAGAAAGTCAGCTGAGACACACAATTGCCAGCTGCATGGGTCACCAATAGTGACTTCTAAGCAGTTTCACGTGGGCTCACTAATAATGACCTGCGCAGCGAGAAGGCAGCTGGGTAAAGTCTGTCCTCCTGGTCCTCCTAGTCTGACTTTGAAGCTGGGCGCCGTGGAAGGGACCGGACGCTCCCCGAGCATCTTCGTGCCCTGGACATCGCCCTCGTCGGCGCGCCAGGGGCTGGGAGAGCTGCTGAACACCGTGCTGGCCCGCGCTCTGGAGCAAGCCGGGCTGGGACCTGCGCCCTCGGCCTCGGGAGCAGCTGCTGCCCCCACCCCAGCCGGGCACCGCGGCCCAGAGGGGCAGGAAGCTGGGCGGCCCGGCTCCGACGCCCTGCTCTGCTCTCCTCCTCCCCGTGCGCCTTCTGCGAGGAGGCGCTCAGCACTCACCCCCACCCCGGGCTCTCTGCCTGGGTTTGCACGTCCCTCCCTTTGAAGTCTGCTGGGGCCTGTCCTGACCGGCAGCGAGACATCGGCCACTCCAGCCACCGGAGGGGACTGCGCTCCCCCTCGCCTCGCGGCCAGGCTGAAGCCCACCGTCGGTCCTACAGTGGGTAAACTGAGGCCAGGTGGAACGGGGCCGCGCGCCGCCTCGCCCCGCCCCCCGCGCTGTCGGCGCGCCCAGCCGGCCCGGCGGAGGAGTCACCCCGCGTCCCCGCTCACCGCGCCGCGCTCGAAGTCGTTGTAGAAGGCTTTGTCCAGCAGGTGCTTCTCGCTGCAGCCCGCCGAGCCCACGAGGCTCAGGTAGATGTAGTCGTCGGTGCCAGCGAACCACTGGCTGCCGGTGGCCACGGTCACCGTGTAGGACGGCATGGCGGGAGCCGGCAGCAGGGCGACGTCCCGGCACCTGCCCGCCGGCCGAGACCCTCGCACAAGGCCCGCCCGGGCCCCGCCCCGGCCCCGCCCCGCCGCAGACCACGCCCACTCAGCCCCGCCCCGCCCACTCAGCCCCCC
>PVJO010007552.1:0-81033 GCA_004026905.1 Hystrix cristata
GAGTCTGAGTATAATGCTTATGTAGGCTTATTTATTTCACAGTGTGGCTTATATTAAGTGATAAAATACATGGTAAAATAACATCCAGTGTCTACCATTAATTCACCACGAGTGGTCCATTTTAATATTAGACTGCAGCGTTTCTCTGAGCTGGCTCACTGGTGATTAAACATTCCTAAGATTTTGTGGGATTTACCTTCTGTCAGTGAATCTTGTCTGAGTTCCAGAGACCAAGAGTTGGTATTTATCCACAGAACAGTCCCCTATCTACCAAAGTCTTTGCAGAAACTACCTACATAATTCCATGTTAACTGGTTCCATATAATTCATCTTCAAAACTTTCTTAATACACAGCACAAGTACTGGATACTGTTCTTAGGTGAGTTTATGCAAAGTATTTATGTCTACGAATTGTATATAATTATATATGCATGTCTGTACACATACCCAGATATTGTGAGCATCTGTTCATCCAGACATTGTGTGCATCTCTATGTACATAGACACTGCAAGCATTTCTTCACATGGTGGAATGGGAAGAGAAATAGCATTTAGCCAGTAAGTCTAAATAGCTTGAGCTGCAGGAAGAGGGTGGGTTGAATGGCACCAGTAGTGACATATACCACCATGTGAAAAAAGGACCCAGCAGCCCTGTTAGAAGACAATAAAGTAACCCTCACTCAGGCAAATGTGTTTCCTGGTGGATAAATAAAACCTCTTGGATGATCGTTGAGGATAATAATAAGGTAAGTTATATAAATGACAACACACTAAAGTAAGACCTGTAGCTCTTAAGATTTGGTGACAGAGGAGGTGGGAAGAAGTTGAAGACAGAAGATAAAGGAGAAGCCTAGTTGCAGCGGGGCTCTAAGAAGTGAAAAGCTTAAGCAGAAAGCAAGTGAAAGGTAAAGAGATCTGCAATGACCATTCTGCTAGCTTTCAGGTTGCAGTTTGGAATCACAGGCCAAGAAATGTGGGCAGCCTCTTCAGCTGACACCTTGATTTTCAGCCCAGTGAAATATCTGATGTACTGAACTAGAAGAGAACAAATCTTTGAAACCATTTAACTGGTGGTAATCTGTTAGGGTAGCAATGGGGAACTAAGAGCCCCATTCTTAACAGAAATAGCCTCATTTCATATAAATTTCCTACATGAAATTTACTGCATATCTTATGCAGTAAAATAGATAAATAGAATATTTTTTATTCTTCCACTTGTCATTCTGCCTCCCACATGATGATCTAGGATTCAGTTATTTATGTATGGGGGGGGGCTGTGGTTGTTGTTCTTTATTTTCCTAGCTAGAAGGATCCAAAGAATTAATGACATTTCCAAATAAAATTTAGCTGTTCAAATCATTAAACCCAGTAGAACTCATATTACTATAAATTATTTAAGATAAATTTTAAAAATTTAATAATACATGGAGTTGATTTCTTCATTTAATTAGTAAGCAATTAAATTAATTTATGTCCTTTTATCAGATTCCAAAGTTATTTTAATATATTAATATTTGAGCTATCAGATTAAAAATACTGAGATTGGTCTGATAATTTCATGATTCTGTTGGGAGATAAAGTTAAACTCTGATAGTGTCTCTAGACAGAGAAGAAATATAGTCATTTCCACAGCCCATTTCACATTCTGTGTCTGTGTGCACCTTCAATCAATTTACACGTCCCTCAAGGAATTGTGTCTATGTGTTTTGTCTATCATTAATTTCTCATCCTCCATGTTTACCCCACTGAGACTGAGTATATCGAGGGCCTCCTTGAAGTCTTTGGCTAGGGCTTCATTGCCACCAAATTTGGGCTGCCTCCTTTCCTTAGTGGCATTTGTCATCCATGAAGTCTAGAACTAGTAAGGTACCTGTTATGGTTGGTGTCTAGATGTCCCCCCAAAGCCTCATGTGGTAAGTGGTAGCTGGATCTAGACTGTGTGATTACTAAATTAATCCACTGATCAGTTTGGCATGGTTCTGCTGGGATCAAGCATGTGACACTAAAATTAAGAGTATTAGGATTAAGGGTGGGAGTACTGCCCACCCTAAAGACAGGTAGCCTGGATAAAATATAAGATACAGGAAGAAGCTGGTTAGCTGCTTGCTTGCATCCCTTCTTACCTTGCTGACTTCTGCCTGTCTGCCATGCCCCCCTGCCTTGGACCCAGCTGACTGAGGATTGAAACCTCTACAAACTGTGAGCCAAATAAACCTTTCCTCCCCTAACTTCGGGTGTTGGGTATTTTGTCCCAGCAACGAGAGAAAACCTAGCTAACACAGTACCTTTGATTCATCTACATCCGAAACTGACCAAAAGAGATAATTTGTGGATAGTTTCCAACTTCCCTCATTTTATCACTTTGGTTTAGGACCAAAACAGAAAAGCAAAGAGCAAAACACAATGCCTACAAGCTTTGAGATCAAACTGCAATTTGTACGATGGCTCTCCTGGTGGGTGACGTTGGACAATTAATTCCATCTCGCAAAGCTCTGATTTTTTTGCCCATGCCGTAAGAACAAAACGGTATTTATTTTAGTGACTTGTTACGACAATTAAATGAGATACTACCTTCACACCCCTGCCTAGAAGCAGTTCCTTGTTAAAATGTCACTATTATTCCTCCATCTTTTAAATAACTATTTTAGTGCAAACCATGTTACTCAATCTCCTTGAGTGATGCTTTCTTCATCTGTTAAGGAAAAGAACCTGACCAGCTCATAAATCTATCATTTCCTCTCTAGTGATGAAATTCTACAATTCTAAGCATAATAGAAATATAAAGCACAAAGTTGCAAAAATGAAGAGAAGTTAAGTAAAGGGATATTGGCAGATGGAATTGTATTTTTACATGTTTCTACAATTATCTTCTATTAATAATCATTCCAATATTAGCTATGAAATTCTATTGTGCCATAGATCATTCGGGAATATATTGGTCTGTGAGGTATCATCAGTCAAAATTTACAAGAAAATAAAAGCCAATATTTGTTGCTTACTGTGTGGCAGAAACTTCTAAGTTTCCCCTGTGTATTAATTCATTTGACCCTTGAAAGAATCTGATACACACAGGCATACACACCCCCCCCATAGTAGATGAGAAAGCTCAGGTGAAACTTTTCCAATGTAATTGTTCAGTTAGATTGTACTTTACCATTAAATTCTGACTTTGGAGGATGGTGGTGCACACCTATAATCCCAGTATTTGAGGGACTAAGACAGGAGGATCGCCACGAGTTCAAGGCCAGCCTGGGCTGCAGAGTCAGTTTGAGGCCAACCTGAACTACACAGCAAGACCATGCCTCAAACAAACAAACAAAAAAATAAAATTGCTTTTTACTCTAACTCTCTCCTCTACCTTTATATTATTTTTTTAAAAGGAAACACACCACTCTTAGGACACACCTGAGATTTCAGCACTCAGGAGGCTAAGGCAGGAGAACTGCAAGTTCAAGCCCAGCCTGAGTTACGTATAGTGAGATCCTGTCTCAAAAAAAAAAAAAAAAAAAGAGGAAATAAAGAAAGAAAGAAAACACATCTGAAATTATCACTGAAAAGTAATTTTAGCATAGTAAGATCAGATTAAACTATCAAATACTAAATATAGGTAATAAGCAGGTGATTATATTATAACTGGACTTAAATACTAGTAGAGAAAATCATTTTAAAGGAAAACATTGGGTAAAGAGTAAAATAAGAAACTATGCCCAAGAACAATGAAAGCACTACAGCAGTTCTGTTCAATAAAAATATAACGTGAGCCACATATAACAAAGGAATTTTTAAAAATAAATGAAATTAATTTTAATGGCATGTTAAACACACTGCAATATTAAAGATCATTAAAGAGATAGTTTACATTTTTCTTTAAAAAATAATTAATTTTTAATTGAGCAATAAGAATGTATACATGGATCTTGCACAACATGATGTTTGAAGGATGTAAGCATTTATGACATGGCTGAAGAGACCTAAATAACTTATGCATAGCTCACATACTTAGCATTTTTCTAC
Source organism: Hystrix cristata (assembly GCA_004026905.1). Classification (NCBI taxonomy): domain Eukaryota; kingdom Metazoa; phylum Chordata; class Mammalia; order Rodentia; family Hystricidae; genus Hystrix; species Hystrix cristata. Next base: position 4,015 of record PVJO010007552.1, read on the forward strand.
AATGAGAATTCTCTATCCTCATTGTGACTGTAATTTGCATTTCACTGATACTTAGCAATGCTGGCCATTTGTTGACCTCTTTTGAGAAATATCTATTCAGATACTTAGCCAAGTTTTAAATCAGTTTATTAGTTTTCTTGCTATTGTTTGTGTTTCTTACATATTTTACTGTCAGTCCCTTATCAGATGCGTGGTTTACAAATGCATTCTCGCATTTCCTAGATCGTCACTTCACCTGCTGATTGTTTCATGTATAATTTTTACCACACTAAATTTCTGAAATCCAATGTATATTTGGTGAACAGAATACTTCAATTCAGACTGTAAGTCTCAAGTTCAGACATTTCAAGTACTTAAATCACTAAATGAGAAAATTGTTAAAAGTAAATCACCAACTGCTACATAATTATCAAATTGACCTAATAGTTTCTCTTTATTTCATTTAGTCAACAAAATTAGATCTTTACTTCTAAAGAATTGGAAGAAATGAAGAAGGCAAACATGAAGAGCATAGATTTGTATTTCTATGAGCTATATGAAATAGGGATATAGTATAGACAAAGGAAAAGTCACCTTGACTATATTATCATAATAAATCATATCAACATTTTATGTCAATAAACAGGTAAACTAGCTAAATATATTTTATCAAGAACAGGAAATTCTAAGAAATGGGTAATTACTGTCATTAATGTGACTAATAACAATTTGCTTACTATAGACTGGTGTATCATAAACATCAAATTCTCTTCCATGTATGAGTATATGATTATATAGTACAGTATACTAGAACGCATTTAAGAAATTTTCAAAAAGTATGCATTTAAAGAAGTAAATTAATTAGCCTCCATCTCGATGAACTTTGTATATTTAATTTTTATTAATTTTTTAAATTGACACCTAACAATTGTACATAATTTTGGGGTACAGTGTGACATTTCAATTCATGTACACAATATATATTGATGAAATCAGGGTAATCTATATTTCTTTGAGATTTGTTATTTCTTTGTGTTGGAAACACTCAAAATCTTCTACTAGAATTTTATAATTTTCAATTGTTTATTTTCAAATAATGGATTAACTAACTTCTGAAACATTTTTTTTGTAATCTTCATATCTCTCAGCCAAGGTAGAACAGATATTTCCCTTAATTTAAAACAATAGTATGTTACATGATAAAGTTCTACTTAGAAGAATAATAAATAGGAAAAGAATTGTGTATTTAAGGACAAAGAGTATCCTTCATTCTTTGGTTTGATTTGCTTAGAGGATTTTCCTACTTAACTCTTTCATAGAACCCCAATATGTAAATCAAACTAAAGTGATATCAAACTAAAGTGATATTTTTATTAAGGTAAGCTAACTTACATTCAATGTTATATTTTCTGATTAAAGTCCATTATTGAAAAGATAGTTTTTATTAATTAAAGTATTTAAAATAACTTTAAGATTATTACCAGGTGTGGGGGGGTCATTATCTTTGTGTGTGTATTCTTACATGTGAATGGTTACAAATATTAGGATAAACCATATGAAACAGCTAATATTGCCCAATTTTAACCAGCAAAAATGTTTTATATATATAGTATACATACTGTACTGTATACTATGTTGTATCCTAATAATAATTGTAATTATCCTAATAATAATCATAATTTTTTGTGTTTCTTAAATATCCCTGCTTGTGATCTCTCAACTGTCCTAATAATCCTAATAATAATCATAATTTTTTGTGTTTCTTAAACATCCCTGCTTGTGATCTCCCAATTCTCTTTCATGTATAAGATCCAGAATCTTGAAATAGATATACTGTGAAGTTGGTTTCAAGTTTAATCACCAGCAATATCAAGAATTTGCTCACACATTCTATCATAAAAGTAAAAGTCAGATAACCGAAACATAAGAAGTGCTTCATTGAAGGGTCCAACCTCACTAAAAAATACTTTACAGGATGTAGATCAAACAGAAGAAAAATTATATCACATAGAAGATCTCAATTGCAAGAACTATGAGGAAAGATACTGGCATTTGTGTGAACACAATAAATAAATCAGCAAAAGTATAAGATATAATAATATTGTCTTATTTGGCATGAATTAAAATTAAAACACTAGATAATAGTATTATTTAAGCTGGGAGAGTGATGATCTGTGTAAAACTACTGTAGTTCATGTATTATTCTGGTACAGTATAGGAATTGATTAGCCCAAGGCATCATTAAACAAAGCAGGCATATTACAAAAGTTTGGGTAATTACTAAAGTAGACATATCACAAGTAACTCCCAAACAAATAAAGGGATAAAATGGAATAAGGGAAAATTTCTTTGACAATTTAAAATAAAACAAGAAAAGGGAAAAGATGGGAAAAGGCATGTTACAAATAAGACAACAGCAAATAAATGTGAATACATTAGAAATCACATGAATGTGAATGAGTTAAATTTTCTAATAGTTTAGTTATACCAGATTGCCATACTTGTTTTTTTAAAAAATCCAGTAGCTATATGCTATTTATAGGAGACACAAATAAGAACTCAGAAGAATTTTAATCAGTCTTTGTCTACAAAGCAAAGGATATATCAGGTAAATAATAGATTAAATAAAATGGATATAGCAATAACATTAGACAAAACAAACTTTAACATAAAAAGAATTTATAGAAATAGTAATATTTTAATACAAAGTATAATAGTAGTTTAACTAAGAAGATATAAAATTCTGAAGTAGTATAAACCTAAAAACGTAACTCAAAATACAGAAGGTAAAAAACGACAACTACTAAGTAAAAAAGAAGTGAGTTCATCATAACAGTGGGAGAATGATATACTCATTATACAAGCAGAAAAACATCTAAAAGAATACAGAAAATATAAACCACACAATGAGCAAGCTTGAGCTAGTAGTATACCCAGTCTCCATATAGTCGCTTACTTTCCCTGCCCTTGTCGCCAGAGGAAGGCGAGAAAACACAACACAGCTTTCCACTTCCATGGATTTGTCTAGTCTTCTGCTGATACAGATGACAGAAAAGGTATACAAATGATGGAGGCACAGGCGGGTTTTGTCAAGCTTCACATGGACACCCTTGATGGTTCCCATAAGAAGAAAGGGTGCATGGTGTCCCAATTCCATGAAAAGTACAGTCCAATTCCACAATCAGGAATGCTTAAAATAATAACTAACTCCTTCAAAACAGGAGAATGCCCACACCTGTCCTACAAGCTTGCGTCGCTACATGACATGCCCTTCTGCCCTTAGAGGACTGTGCCCAAAGGACATTGCTGGTATTCTCTTGAGTTTTCCCTCTCACTTGCCCGATTTTCATCAAGCAGGTAAGTACACCGATTTTTAATACAAGAACACTGTGCAGACTCACATAATCCTTAATCATTAACATGTTCCAAGAGTTTTAAAGCACTGCATGTGTATAGAAATATTGTGTGTGTGTGTGTGTGTGTGTGCACATGCATGTTGAGGAAGGGGCATGGGCAGTATTCCAACTTCTATACTAAGAGTTTTTATTTTTTTTTTACTTTTTATACTAAGAGTTTGTTAACCTGGGCACAAAAGTTAGGTGTCAGAAATTTCAGTGTGTTCAACATTGTCTCACATGTTTTATCAACGTGTTCACTGGGTTTTATTAAATTTTTAGGTAGTTAAAAATAAAGCCGAAGTTAAATGTACTGTGAAGTAAATGTACCAAAGCACTCTTAATAGAGCACAGTTAAGAAAACTCCCCATCTGTGACACACAAGATGATTGCTACATTGATACTTGGAAGCACAGGAAAAGAAAAACCAATTCCCATGGGGTCTCTCCTACTCACAAATGCGGTCCGGCCTCATGTACTTCTTCACCATGCAGGCACTGTGGGTTGATGTTCCTAAAGTCCAGTATGTAATCTCAAATTATGCACAAACAGCACCACGTGCATAACCAGAACCACCTCCTGTCTTCCTCCCTCTGTCTCTTCCCTCCCTCCTTCCCTCTTTTTCTTTCTCTCTGAAATTCATTGCACTTAAGGGTGAAGTAAAATTTTCTGCTGAAATTTATTCTATTAACTTCTGAGTTTATTAATGCAGCAAATAATTTTCAAACTTCTACCACAGGTCAGACAGCACTGTAGACAATAGAGCTACAACACTGAACAAAATAGCCAAGATTCCTGTTCTCATGGAGATTACATTCTAATTCAGGAGACTGAGAAAATCATGTTAAAAGAATTAATTAATTAATTAATCAATGAGATAATTTCAAAGAATGCCTAATTCCTTGAAGTAAATAAAGTGAGACCATGTGCAAGATGCAATTTCTCAACTTCAAAACTACTGACATTGTGCAGATAATCCTTTGTTGGGTAGGCTCCCCTGTGCATCTGAGGATGCTCAGAGCCCAGTAGATGCCAGTAGGCTCCCCCTCCCAGCTAGGACAACCAAAAACATCTCCAGAAAACGCCATGTGTTCCCTGGTGGGCAATAGTACCAAGAGTGACTGAATATTGGTGTTGTTGTTGCTGGTGCTGCTGCTGTTGTCTGACGGTCAGAGAAGGACTCTTGGATGAAAATGGAAAAATAAAAAAACTATAATGAACTCATCAGCCCAGGAAACAGACAAAAGATTTATGCAGTTGGAGCACATAGATGAAGTAGGAAATGTGAATAGAGAGGCTGAAAGGGCCAGCTCGCATGTAACCTGTTAGGCCACACTAAAGAGCTTGGGTTGGGGTGGGGGGAGGGGTTGTTTTGTTTTGTTTTTGTTTTCTGGAGTGGAATGAGAAGTTCAGAGGAAGGAGAGAATTTTTAATTAGCTATGGACTAAACCCGGACTTTTACAGGTGAGGGTGAAAGACAGAATTACTTAGCTGTGGATAAGGAGATGAGAGCCAATACACCTCAGCTTGGGAGATGGGCAGAGACTGCACAGAAATAGGTTTTCAAAGTTGTCAGAAATGTAGGGACTATTGGTGGAGGAAGGAACCTTTGAGAATCATCTCCCATGCTGACTACTATTGGGAAGAGTGCTCAGAAGAGCCCTCTCAAGGACAGTGTGTTCTGGTGCCACACGCAGCAGCTGTAAATTACAGTACCCGCTGTGCGAGTCCTGACTCTGGCTTGGCCTGAGTCAGACCCCCTTGGGAGAAAGGGCCCAAAGCCAAGTACAGCCCAAGGTACCCGGCAAAGCCAGATGGACATGCCAAGGACTGGCAACTAACAGTGCAAAGATGTCCACGGTGTGACTTTAAAATGTTCTAATTAGAGGTTTACAGAGTCAGCCCTTTCAGACAAAAACAAGGACAGTAGGCTTTACATCAATTATTCCAATAAGCTCCTCGTCGTGTTCTTGCTACCGTCCGTTAAGCACTGGAGTGTGTAAGTCATTGTTCTAAGCACTTTCTACTCACTTTCTCACTTAAATCTTCTGAAAAATCCTATAAGTTAAATTAGCTTATTTGCAGCATTTTTTAAAATAAAAGGGCAGTGGAACCTCACAGATTTTCTGTTACTCACCATGGAATCAGAAACCCAAACTATCTGGTTCAAGTCCAACGTCTTCATCATCACAAAATACTCAGATATTAGTAACAAAAAGCACTGTACTCTGCTCAGATGAAGCTATTGGCAAAGATGAAATCCCTTGCCAAAGTCATACCAAGCTAATTCTGAATAATTTGAGGTACAATTATTAATAAATTGCTAGCATTTGAAGACCAGCTAGTACCAGATGATTGTTTTAAGCACTGTACACGAAGGACCTGATTTAATTTTCACAAAAGTCTATGAGAAAGATCTTATTAGTTACCCCATTTTACAGATGAGAAATGTAGTATCTCAGAATTTTAAGTTTCTTGTCCAAAGTCACACAACCGATAATGGTGGAATTGAGATGTAACTCAAGTGAAGTGGCAGATTTTCAGTCTGTATTAATCACTTTTCTGTGGCTGGGACAAAATCCACCTAACACTCACAACTTTAAAAAGGAGATTATTTTGGCTCATGGTTTTTAGGGAATTCAGTTCATAGTTGGCTAGTTCTAAGGCAAAAACAGCAAAGCACAGGAGCATGACAAAGGATAAGGATTCACTCCCTGGCATCCAGGAAACAGAGAACAAAGGCAAGAACCAGGGAGGAGAACACACCCTTTCAGGTGGCGTCCCCAGCGACCCATTTCCAACCAGAACCCACCTCTTAACAGCGCATTCAGATAATAAACTCATCCATCACGAATCCACCACGGAGCTACACCGTAGTGCCTCCACCATCCAATCACCTTCCAAACACAAGAGACTTTTGGGGTACATTTTAGATCTAAACCATAACACACCTTGACACTAAACCACTGAACTCAATTCTCTTCCAGCACAGAACACACTTAGGAACTCATGTATTTTTATTTGCTAGGAATAAAATGACTTGTTCATAATAATGAAACATTATTTAAAACAATGTCACAGACAAGGATATCAGATAACATTTTAAACAGAGGCAATCCTTGAAAAGTTCTATTCTCTAGAAAGAAAATTATTCAAAAAGCAATTGGGAAGTCATGAAAGAGAGTCAGGATTTGACATTATAAGTTTGAGTGAGTCCTCTTGTATGGTATGAGCCTTGTGGTCCTGGACAAGTCACTGTTACCAATGTAAGATTAGGTTCTCCGATATTCAAGAAGCAAAATAACTCTGATCCTGGCCATCTGCCAGGTTGCAGGGCAGATCAATAAGACATTATGTGCATGAGTGATTTAGTGGCTATACAAAAGTCTACAACAAAGGGAGACTTTCATAAAATAGATACCAAACAGCTACTTACAGAGTTGGCTTTTCACTGACTTAGGCACAGTGTAACTCTTTTCTATCCTGAGGATTTTTGTCAGTGGTAGCAATGTGCTGAAGCAGAACTGATTCACGCCAGCATGTTCTAGAGGTAAAGGAGAGACAAAGCCACTGTGATTAAGGTATTTATGCTTCTGACATCTGCGCAAGATACAGACTGAAAATTCTCCAAGTTTTAAGGCATTACATCTAACCTGTGTAGGTACAACCAGTGGGTGTGAGATGCATTTTGCAGAGCAGCTATCTGTGAAATTTTTAATATCAATAACAATTACTGTAACGATAGTAGCTCACCTATCAGTCCAGTACTTTCACAAACAAAATACTCTAAGATTCACAGGCTTAAAACAATTTTACTTATTCTCAGTTCTCTAACCCGGTATCAGCTGAGTACAGGCTCGTTAATAAGGCCGTGCTCCCTGAGGCCGCTCTACTTCAAGCTGCAGACCCGCTTTGGCTTGGATTCTCATAGTGGGTTGGGCTCACTTATGTTCATTCTGGGGCAGAGTAGCAGCAGCTACTTGGGGGCAAATCATTTTCCCCGCAACAGAAGAGAAAAGAAAGCATTTGTGTAACAATGTATCAGGCCTCTGATCTAATCTAAATCTCACTCTCGTATTTATGCTCAAACACCTGTATAGTAAGAGCTTTAGCCCAATTCTTATAATCTTTATAGCAACGTGGGAAGTAGGGTTCTTTTTAATCTTCTTTTAATAGAGGAGAAGACCAGGCAAAGTGAAGAAACTTTCTGTATCCTGCAGCTAAACAATAGCTGAATCAGGATTTCACAGAGGTGGTGGTATTCCACATCCTACAGTGTTTGCCAGTGCATTCTACTGACTGTTTTAATCTTTAAATACCCTAATTAAATGGGGCTAGTTTCAGTGTTGACTATACCTGGGTTCCCATATCATGACATTTCAAATATATATGAATTTTGTTATATATATTTATGGAATATTTGCTATGTACAAGCATCCATTACACGCAGCTACTTTATGATGACTAGTAAAATAAATGCATATGAATCTACCACCCAGCATCTTTATATCCTTCTTCTTTGTTTGAACTTCCTGTCTCCTCCCTGAAGGTCACTGTTATTTTGAATTTTTTATTCATCTTTCTATTGCTTTCTAAAACATAGATTTATCATATATGTCTGTAGGAAACAATTTGGCTTGGCTAGACCCTCAATTGTTTTATCATCTGTATCCCTGTTAATTCATTTCTTACTGCTCTAATAATAGCACATGAAGTAATATTACAATGTATCAATTATCTTACCAATGAATACTGACTTGCTTCTAATGTTTCATATTATAAGTAATGTTTCTATGGACAATGTCACTAGTAAGATATGAAAGTTCCTGCAAGGCTAGATGTTTGGTGATACTTTATATTGCCAGATACTCTAATTTAGGGAGAGTAAAATAATATTTTATCATGACCTTAATTTGCATTTCCCTGCTTACTACAAAGACTTAGAACATTTTCATAAGGTAATTCACCATGTTTGTTTTCTGTTTTGTAAGCTACTTATTCATGACCCTTGCCAATTTTCCTATTCAGTTGTTTGTCTTTCATATTGATTCATATCATTTATACAAATATTTACATAGAATATTTACATAAATGTTGTCATATACTATATATATATAAGATTAACAATTTATGACTTTTCTGTCATTTTTACAAATACTGGAAGGACTGGTGAAGAGTTTCCCATAATGATGGTCTTGTTTGATGAGTAAAGCCCCAAAATGTGTATCTAACCAAAAGCAGTGAATATGATCTTATTTGGAAACAGGATCTTTGCAAATGTAATTGTTAGGCTAAAATGACACTGGATTGGAATGGACCCCAGTCCAGTTATTGACATCCTTTCTTATTCTTATAAGAAAATGAAGACCAAAGGACAAAGGATATAGGAAAGAATTCCATGTGATGAAAGAAGCAGACCCTGAGAAGATGCAGTTGAATTTCTGTCTGATACCAGAAGGAGGAGGTGGAAAGGAAAGATTCGGCCCTAGAGCATTTGGAGGGGGTGTGCATCTGTCAGCACTTATCCCGCCTTCCAGCTTCCTGAACTGGGAGGAAGTACATTCCTATGATGTAAGCTACCCAGTTCAAACATTACAAAATTTTTTTAAATCTTAAAACTGTAGACCAGTTTTAAGATTTAAAATCTAAAGTTTGAAATACAGTACTCAGCTTCACACTGAAATTTTTAATTCATCAAATACTGATTATTTTTATAGGCATGAGGTAGAGATCCTATACTGTATTGCTTTTTTTGTTTCTTTCAATTTTAATAATAAATTCTTCCAGCACCATTTACTGAAAGTTTCATTTTTTTCTCCATAAACTTGCAAAGCCTTCAGCGCATAATCAAAGTGCCATGTAAGTGTGGGCTTCAGTTGAGGAATTTTGAGTCTGTTCCATTTGTCAATTTGCCTATCACACTAATCTGTTCTAATTGTTGTAACTTTATAGCAGTTCTCATCTGGTAATGCTAATCCTTTCAATTTTCTCCTCGCCGTTTGTTTTTCCTCAGAAATTTCTTGGTTATTGTTTGACATTTGTTCATCCATTATAATTTAAAAGCGGCTTATAAATTGCCTCTTAAATGTCTGCTGGAATTTTAATTGGAATTTCATTTAATCTACAGATCAACATGGAAGAATTAACATTTTTACAATAGTAAGCCTTTGTATCCATAAAATGATTATTTTGGTTTATTTAGGTTTCTTTCCCATTTTTAAATAAAATACTAAGGCACTATCATTTTCTCCACATAAATCTTGTGCATCAACTATTATGGGCATTCCCCAGTACTATATATACTCTGTTAATATAATATCTTTTCAAAACAATGTTTCATAAAATCCTTGGTTGATGTATATAAAATGCAAATTTTGGTTCTTAGCATTACATCCATCTGTCTAGGCCCTACTGTTATTTGACTTACTTATATATGACATTTAGTTTTCTATTTGGACAATTACATGTCAGAAAATAACCTAACCCTAAGTTCTTCCTCTTCATCTGTTACATTTTTTTGTTCTCTTTTTTTTCTTGATACACTACTTGGGACCTCCAGTACAATGTTGTATTATTGTAGTAAAAATGTGCATACAGCATTTGCCTAGTTCCTATTTTAAAGATAATGCTTTGAGTTTTAAATGTCACATGGTTCCTCTTGTATGAGAAACTCAGAGTATAAATTAAGAGCAAAATGAAAGATAGATGATAGGAAGTAGGGAGATTGATCTTTCCCTAATAAGTTTTGAGTTAATTTTTTCTGTAAACCTTTACATGCATGAAACATAAAACTGCATTTTCTTGTACAATTCTAATGAAAGTTACTGTCAAGAGTTTTATTTTCTGTAGGTATTTTTGGTATTCTGTAATAGATTAAAGAAATTCTTTTATACTTATAATTTGATTAAATTTTTATTACAAATGAAAGTGGAATGTATTTAGTGCTTATCTGACATCTGTTGAAATTATGTGGTTTTAATCTTTAAATACATTAATGTTGAAAATCTGTGAATAAACTTTTAGTGTTAGTTCACTTCTGAATTCTTGGGATAAACTCAACTTAGTTTTGATGCAACGTCTTTTGTATAGATTTAGTTTCGTTTTGCTAATATTTTGATTAGTATCTGCATTTGTATTTATTAGTGGCATTGCCTCTTGTTTCTATTTTGGCTTAGAGAGTGGAATTGCAGAATAGCCTTTCATTTTATGTTCTGTAAAATAATTGACAAGAAATTAGAATACTTTTTCTTTAAAAATGTAGAATTTATCTATAAAGCATCTGAGTCTCTTGCTTTCTTGGTCTGAAGAAAGAATTTATAAATTATACACTATTGGAATGATGCTATTAATATGTCAGAAACTATAAAAGATAGAAACTAAAATTAATGTTTAATAGCTAGAGAAGCCAAAGTCTTGTTAAGCCAACATGTAACTTTTGTAAAATTGAATCCTCTACTTCAAAAACTAAGGCTTGACCATTTTCAAGGAACCAGCAACATTGAAAAGATTAATAAGCTAGCCAACTTCTAATCTGTTGGCTACTTGTGAAACTTTTCAATGAATAAGAAAAGAAATCACCAATAGAGCAGGACGAAAAACCACAGAATGGGAAGAAATTTTTACTAGCTATCCATCAGACAAAGGTCTAACATCTAGAACATATAAAGAACTCGAAAAAATTAAACCTCCCAAATTTAAAGACCCAATCCAAAAATGGGCAACTGAAATGAATAAACATTTCTCAAATGAAGAAATAAAAATGGCGAATAAATATATGAAAAAGTGTTCAACATCACTAGTCATTCACGAGATGCAAATCAAAACAACATTAAGATACCATCTCACTCCAGAAAGAATCGCATCTATGAAAAAATCAACCATCAACAAATACTGGAGGGGCTGTGGGGAGAAAGGAACCCTCCTCTACTGTTGGTGGGAATGCAGACTGGTCCAGCCACTGTGGAAATCAATATGGAGATTCCTCAAATAAGTAGGACTAGAGGTTCCATTCAATCCAGCTATTCCCCTACTGGGGATCTTTTCAGAAGAGTTAAAATCGTCATACCACAGAGATATATGCACAACCATGTTTATAGCAGTGCAGTTTGTAATAGGTAGGTCTTGGAAACAACCGAAGTGCCCAAGGACCAATGAATGGCTAAAGAAGATGTGACTTTTCTACACAATGGAGTACTACACTGCCATAAAGAAGTATAAACTAGAGTCATTTGTATGTAAATGGATGTTCCTTGAGAATATACTACTAAGCGAAATAAATCAGACACTCATGAGCACACATCGAATTGTTTCTCTGATATGAGAAACCATAACTGTAAATAAGGACAAAGTAGCGTAACAGATATCATATAAAAGGAAGATAATATACAAAGGAGAGGAGTACCAGAAAGAGGGAAGAGGGGAAAAGCAGGAAGGGAAAAAACAGAAAGAAAGGGGAAAAGGAAATCATGGAGAATTGTAAATAAACCTGCTGTAAATAGGGATGGAGGGAACAGAAGGGAGGGGAGGGGAGGTGGGGAAAACCAAGAGACATCATGTACCAGTACAAAACAAACATGTTAAATGTGATCAATATATGGACAATGTACCAATACATGTTCTTGGTTAAAAAATAAAAAAAATTTTAAAAAAAATCTCGTATTGTGAGTTAGACTTGTCAGTATTGCTCTGTAATTCTAATAATTTTTACTCTGCATGTTTAAAACCAGTTTGTCAAGTCTATACATGTTTAGAATTACTATGTCTTCCTAGTAAGTTGAAGTTTTCATCTTTATTTAATGACATTTTTATCCTAAAATTTTTTTTTCTTTTTTTATTAGTACATGTTTGTAGTACTTAATGTTTACATTCCTTGTGGGGAATTGGCACACATACATAATGCATCTTAATTCCTTTTTTCATCTCCTTTCTCTGCATCGGGATATTGTAATGCTAAATGAAATAAATCAGACACGCAAGCTTAAACATCACACGGTTTCTCTTATATGAGAAACTCAAAGTATAAATAAAGAGTAAAATAAAAGATAGATGATAGCATGTAGGGAGGTAGATCTTTCTCTAATAATTTTGCAGTTAAAGTTTTCTGTAAACCTTTACATGTATGAACCATATAAGCCTAACGTAAAAAAGCTTCCTATACTAGACACAAAAGCAGACTTTTCCTTTGTCACATATCCATTTAATGACTTCCCTCTTGTTCATTTTTATTTCTTTACATATTTCACACAATAATTCTTATATTCTACCTCTGACATTCTTGTATCAAATAATTAGGTACTTGGTGCGAGGGATTGTTTGCTGCCTTCTGTTAACTCTCAGGCATGGTGGTTTGTGAAGTCCTACTGGTTGACCTTACTGAGTTGGGAACCCAGTACGTGTGAGGAGGGTGCGGTAGAGGACATATCTTCTGCTAGGGAGGATTTGCTTTTGCTGAGAACCAGGGAATGCTGCTAACCTGGGACAGCCTGAGAACTTCAGGAAGCTGCAGGCTTAACCTAAGAATCTCAGGGTTTGCTCATCTAATTACATTTGAGAGTCTTTGCTTCTGAAATCTAGAGATAGAACGCCAGTGTATACATACATAATCTCTGCTAATGTATCAGATGCTCCTTCTAAAGCCATTTACATGGACTTCTTGGCCTGTCTCTCACTCTGGCTACTGATGTGATCACAGTTCCTTCGAAGTTTTGACCAGCTTCACGCAGTTTCAATCTCACTGTGACTTATTCCTTTCTGAGGCTGAATCAGTTTCCAATATTTTATTCCTTGTGCTTTCTTTGTCATGAAACATATCTATGAGTTAAGTTTTGCTTCACTTTGTGTACTACTTGCTGCCTTCCCTCAATGTATCTGAAACACCACAGCATGAGGTAGCTACAGGAGGCTGCTTAATTCCTGGAAACATAAAGTCATCCATTCCCAGGCAGGTGTGAGCTACTGCAAATGAATAAATGTGGCCCGGTCCTGAGGTTGGAGACCTCAGAAATGCCTACGAAATGATCTAGCACCAGTCTCCCTTAGCAGTAGTCAACCTTAGAACTTGTCTTTATGTTGGCTTTCCTTTCTTTCTTACACACTGGGGCTGTCCATTTTTACTGCTCTCTGGATCATTTCCCCAGTAAACTTGCTGCACTCAAACTTTTGCTTCATACTCTGACTCCTGGCCAGCCCGGGTTCAGACAGAACAAGATGAGAAAGAAAATAAAGCAGAGTAAATTGATACAGTGATTGGTGATGTCAGGGAGAGAAAACCCAGAGAACTTGGATTTTAGGGCAAGAAGACGGTTGAGCTAAAATGCAGAGGTACAAAAAAAAATCAGTTCTGCAGAAATGTGGCTGCTGAGTTTTGTGAGCAGAGGAACAAGTGACAAACCTCTGAGTTAAGAAAAAACCCAAAAGAAAATCAATGTAGTGGGAGAGGGGGTTAGATTGGCAGTCAGGGCCTAATCACAGATAGGTTCATCCACCACAGTTCAGAATTGGGGGTTTGGTTTTTTGTTTGTTTGTTTTGTTTTTTTGGGGGGTTGTTTTGATTGAAACAAAATTCCTCAAGGAAGTTAGAGAGAGGAGAATGAGAAGATCTGATTTGTACATGGTCAAGAAACCCGCTGGTAAGTTCTGAAAGTTAGATCTGGAAATTGTGTGTTCTTTTATTGTTAAAAATGTAATTGGAGGGGCTGGGGATTTAGCTCAGTGGTTAGAGTGCTTGCGAGGCAAGCGCAAGGCCCTGAGTTCGATCCCCAGCACCAAAAAAAAAAAAAAAAAAAAACCAAAAAATGTAATTGGGAATGACTTTAAGTCGTTCCAAATTCATAGTCTTTGTTTTTAACAACAACAAAAAAATACAATGTATGTCTTACATGATTTATAAAACCGCATTACCTCTTTACCCACCCTAGCAATCTGATGTTAAAACGAACACCCTTCTATGTAAAGCTTGGACTGCGCCTGTGTTTACAGGTGACATATTCCAAGCAGTATGACAAGGCCAAAGATAGCAACATTCTTTGGTTCCCTGTTACATTCAGTCAATTTGTGCTAAATGAAGAGTGTGATTTGCTGATGTCTTCTCACGCTTGCCATGTCTGAGAATGCTCTCCGCTCTGTAGAATTAGTAGCATTCGGCACAAGTGGTCTTGGCTCTGCAAGGTAATGTGGGGCTGTGACAATGACCAAGTGACCACACATGCCGAAACCAGGCAAAGTTATCTTAATAGTCATTAGGAGTTTTATTTATTCTCTTACCTTTCATTTTTTTTATTCAAATCTTTAAATATTGCCTTATTTTTTGTGATAATGACGTAGAGAATTAGAAAAGTAATGCTCATGTATATTTATAATTGATAAAAACTATAAAAATTTATCACATATAACATGCTGTTTTAAAATACATATACATTGTCCAATGACTAAATCATGATAATAACAGAAGTCTTACACAATATAGTTATTCTTTTTTTTGGTGAGAAGTGAACTAACACATATTAAGTAGGCTACTGCACAAATTAAAATATTTAGAGACATTGAAAATTAATGTGCTCACTGAATTGAATTGCTTGCCTCCCAAATTCATAGGTTGAAATTTTGAAACCTCATGTGACTGTATTTGGAGATATGGCTTTTATATTTATAATTTTATATTTATTTGTTTGCAGTGCTAAGATTCAGAGTCAGGGCCTCGCACATGCTAGGCAAGTGCTTTACCATTGAGCTACATCCCCAGCCCAACATATGGCTTTTAGAGGGTACTAAAAATCTAATAAAGTCATATGGGTGGGTCTTATCCAATAGGAATTGTAGTTTCATAAAAAGAGGGATCTTGCTCCCACCCTCACCTAATACCTTGATTTTGGATGTCCATGCCTTCAGAACTATGAGAAATAATTTTTTGTTACTTCACATGCTCACTCTGTAGTGCTTTATGACCACCCAAGCTGGTTAAGACAAGATGTTCTATTTATTTGTTTTTATATTTAAAAAAAAACACAGGACTTTATCAAGAGTAGTTTAAACAATGCTTGCTTTTCTGTTATAATTGAACTGATGATTCTGAGCCAGATCTTTTCTATGCTGTGGCAAATTGTGATACCCCTTTCTAAATTTGAATTGACTTCCTGCATTTTATAATTTCAGATTTCAATGCCACGAAATATCTTCAAGAGAGTTCCTCTAATGTGAAGTTTTTACAGTTGTCACTTCTGGGCATCTCCACCCTTCCCTTTCAATCTCTTTCCTCACTTACGTTGATGTGTTCACCTCCACTAAATTTCCCTGGCTTCACATCTAGTATCTCTCAAACTGTGGTGGCGTCCACATTCTAAAAGCAAAAATTTGTTCTGTGATTTAATTTCATTCAATTTGAGTTTCGTCTAACAATTTTGGTTATCCATGTCCCACCACACAACATCATCTTTTTTGTTTTTTTTTTTTCCATCATCATCTTTATTGGCTGATTTTTTTCTTTGACTTACTTTTATGAACTATTGCATGCTTCCATCACTGGAAAACAAAACTACCTCTCTTGCTGTCTGCACCTAATGTGAAGAACAAGTGCACAGTGGTCAATCACCAAAGGCTTTGAGAGAAGAGATATGATTGGCCACTAACAATAATGCCCATCTGTTACTTACATAGTGAGCAACTAGTAAAGATTAGACTTGTAACTGCAGTTAATGTTCTGTGGTAACTGAATCTTCACCTGCGTGATTAAAGGGCTGCTATTACTTAACTTGGTGATGAAAATTTGTTAGTGTCAGTGCCATAGAAAACACAAAAGATTAACATTTTTAATCCTGATCATTTAGATAGGTTAAAAGATAGCATTTCTATTGTTTTATACTTTGACTCCTACATCTGATCCTATTACCATGTTATATGGGCAAATTACTTATTCTAATCTCTTTGAACCTCCACAACCTCATTTGTAAAATAAAACTATTAACCATATTTGACATTGTTTTTTCTTCTGCTTATCATCCACTGCCCAATTATTATACGCTAAATAGGATGCTAAACATGTCAGTATGATAAATGCTTAGTAAACATTTCCAGTAGTCAAGAAATGGAAACAAACTAAGTGTCCATCAACTGAGGAACGAGTAGAGAAAATGTGGTACATGTACGCAGTGGAATACTACTTAGCCACAGACAGGATTAAGCCCTGTCATTTGCAACAACATGGATGGAACTAGAGGACATTATATTAAGTAAAATAATCCAGGAACTGAAAGATAAATGCTCTATGATCTCACTTATACCTGAAAACTGAAAAAAACCTGACCTTGCAGAAACTACAATAGAATAGAGTAATGATTACCTGAGGCTAAGGAGAGTAGAGGCAAAGGAGAGAGGGGGGAAGGATTGATTATGTGGTGCTAAGATACAGTTAGATGGGAGCAAAAGAATCTGGTACGTTAGTGCACAGCAGAATAATTATGGATAATGATGGTGTACTGTATATTTCAAAAAAGATTGACGAGATCTTGAATGTCTTCGTCACAAATAAATGATAACTCTTTAAAGAGATAGATACGTTTACTCTAATTTGAACATCATATCATATATACACCATATACCAAAGCATTACATGGTCCCCATAAATGTGTATAATTTTTATGTGATGATTTAAATCCTGGAAAGAAAAAGAAAAGTCACATTTACTATTTCTTTTTCTTTGGGGATGTTAGTGTCCAAAAGGTTTGATAAATGAATTTTTATTTCCTCCAAAGATGAGCTACATATTTTAAAAAAAGATATTCTGCTCCAACCACTATTCACCCATAAAATTAGAATACACTGTTAAGAAAAATCATAACTTGCATATGAATGCGAAGTATCTTTTCAAATTGTTTATTTTTAAGGAATAATTAAAATAATTGGTGGTTAAACTGTACATGGTATAATACTTCTTCTGACCCTTACTTTAAGGTCATTGGAAATTAGCCACTTCATATAATCAAGCCAGAATAATTAATATCAATCCAAATGACCATACACTAGTTGATACAAGTTTTTGTATTGCAACAAAATACTTTCAACTAATAAGCACCAACTTTTAAAGTCCTACCATCACTGACTTTGTAGAGAGATACTGTCTTTTTGTAATTTCTCTCCTTTTAACTTTCTATCTGTGTATAATTTAGTGGGGCAGTTCTCAATTGTACTACTATATATTTCATGAATGATAGGTCCTAAAACAAATACTGATGAGAACTTTAATTCTTCAAAAATTTCATGCTCTCAAAAGACTTAATATTTTGAGAGATACTTTATCTTTTGAGATGCAAAAATGTATTCACACAGTAGATTGGCTTGTTCTTTGAGAAATGAACTAGGAAAATAAAACTACAGGTGTATCTTCCATTCAGTATTGTGTCAGAAAATTATAATGCACAAGACAGCTTTGAAACAATTCTTTTACAATTTTAATCAGACGTTAGTCATGTTTAGGAGAGAAAACCAAAGTGACCTGCTCACTTTAGAAAAATAAATTATTGTTTTGCATTTAAGTGTTTTTTAACAACGTGAAGCATATGGTAGTCATTTCTAATAATTTGAAAAGACAAGGCAAAAGATGAAAGAATAAACACAAATGAGTTATACTTTTAATTTAAATTATAATTTTTCTGTCCTATTTTCACAAAGGTGACTTAGTAAAACTCTATTAGAAACAGTCTCTTCCATCTAATCATGAAGTTTATTTTAATAATTATTTTATTGGAGTTAACCCAGAACCTTGAGATGGTATGCATTTACTAAAGGAAACTTTAATCTTTACAATGTTTTAGGTAACAGAGAACCACCATACTGGCTGAAACAAAAGAAATAGAAAATACCAAGTATTAGGAACTCATTTACTTCTGATGTGAGGAATTGGCAAATATTTTTGAAGACTACATTTTCTACCAAAAATGTAGAACATGCATCATGACCTCAAATCTCCATTCTTAGATATATCCACAAACATACAACACGTGTTTGTGCAGAGATGCATTAGAGTATCCAGACCAGCGCTATTTAAAACAGCCCCACTCCAGGGAACTACCCATATGTTCATCCCAGGAAAACAGATTAATAGTGATACTCACTGTTTAGCAATAAGAATGAAACATCTGCATTGGTACCATCGTATAGATTAATCTTTCAAACATTATGTTGAATAAAAGAAGTCATCCACACCAAAAATATGTGGAATATAATTCCATTATATGAAATGTAGGCAAAATTAATCTATAACATCAAATGTCCAAATAGTGGTCTGGGGGTGGGAGTTTGTGCCTGGAAAGGAGAATGAGAAGACTCACAAACTGTTTGTGAGTGCTGTTCACACAGCTGTGTTCAGTTTGTGAAAATACATAGAGCTATCCACTCTTGTGTACACACTTCTTGTAAATTATAACTCAATAAAAATTTAGTAGTAAGAAATAAAAACAGCATGCTTATGAGATCGTCTTGTTTGCTCACTTCAACTCATATACTGTTTTCACATTAACTTTATGAGATCAACAGCTAAGAGTACTTAATAAGAAAACCATCATCTTCCTTTCAGCATATTTTTTAATTAACTAGTGGTAATTCATTCATAAAACACAACCCAAAATCTATTTCTACAAAATGTCATTATAGTAGTATAGTCATGGTAATGCCACTTATTTTTCTGATGGGTTTAACTAGATTAATACACCTGAAGATTACAAGATAAATATTTTATATTCTTCTTTAGAAAGGCATTTTATCATACACACATTAAAACTTTCAGATAACGCAATATACTGTAGTTAACTGAATTTAGTTACTGAGGGTTGGAGTCAGAACTTTGCTCGTAAAATAAAAGATATGCAGAGTCAAAACTATCCTTGATAATGTCCAATTCCACATCAGCACCAAGAGATTGGATTATAGCTTGCAGTCCATATAAGACAGACCATTTTTCCTTTGAAACTAATTTGATCACCTTTTCTCTGAACATGATATAAAGGAGCTGCCTTGCATTTAGAGCCATATTATTGAAAAGAAACAAAAACATCAGAATCAAATCAACCTGAGGGTGTCATTAATTGGGGTAATAGGAACATGACAGTCAGAGTTCCTATAGGACATATACTAACTAGGTAAATTGATCACCTGGATCGTCCATTCTACTCAAATTATTTTCTCTTTCATTCTTTCCCAAACCCCCTCCCTGGCCCAATGTAGTACACCCATAATTAATTCACAACAATTAATTCCAAATTTCATAAGACTGTATCACACTGAAAACATAAAAATAAAGGGTCCAGATTTTATAGCCACACAGGTCTGGAATCAATAGCTGAACTTACAATGAATTGAAAAGCCTTAGTATAGTCATCTGAAAAATGGGAATAATATGTATTTTACATTATAATGATAAATATAAGAGACTATAGTAAATATAAGAGTTAAACATATGTAGAATGCAGTTAGTGTCATATCTAGCACATCCTAAATGCTCAGTAAAGAAAATTATTATTATTGTGGTAGAAAAATAAATAAAAGAACTATGATGCATTCCAAAAATGTTTAAAATTCAGTATCCTGTCAAACTATGTGCAAAAATAATTTTTGACAAACTGCATTCTTTTCACCTGAGGGTCCTTCCCACAAAGTTTAAGACCATGTGGCCACACTGCTCCCCTTCCAAGACCTTTCCCCTAACAGAGCTCTGCCAGCGCCACCCCCAGGACAGTTTCTGTCCCAGGGCTCTGAATCTGGGCTGGTGGGCTCACTTGGCCAGCGGGAGGCAGCACGATGGACCAAGTGCTCGTTCTGCTCAGGGGTCTTTGGAGGTCATGAGTGTTTATTTTGTCTCTGTATTCAGCAGTCATGAGAATAACTCAGACTAGCCTGGAAAGGTGACACATGGGTCAATTTGCTCGGTCTAATGGTGCCAACCCAGACATGCACCCGTCCCACCGTGATCAACAGAGCCAGCCTGCAGCCCTGCTGGAGCCATTTGCAACTGACCACAGAACACGAGGAGGACCAGCCCTCACTAGACAGGCCTAGCACTTCCATGAACCAAACATACGCTTAAGTCAACATAGTTTGATGATTTTTCATTCAACCATGCCTACCTGATAAAGATTATATATTTTCTCATTAACTCTTTCAAATTTGCTTTTAACCCTAGAGCAGTAATTGGAATTTGAAATTTAGAGACTGTAGAATTCCTACACATTATATAACACGTTCAGACATTCCATAATACTCCAATGAGTCATATGTATGCAAAAATCTGTAGTTGGTTGCATAAATACGTCTCTCCTTGTCTCACATCACAATCTTCTGCATTTCCTCTGTAATGATGCTCTTAGAGATCTACAGCAACAAAGCCAATATTTAGACCCTACTGTATAATGTAACCAGGCAATTTTATATCTATCACATTATAAATATTTAAACAGCCTAGGTACAAGAGATTCTGGTCAAGGCGGTGGGGTAAACACACCTTACTTCAAACTTGACACATGATTAGGAGACATCTACTTGAGAAATTAGCTTTAAATACCAGCATAGCACATTTTTGGATTCGATCTTTAAATGTGGGGGGTCCGATTGTCTTGGGTTCTTTATATACTCTAGATATTAGTCTTTTGAGGAATATCAAAAAAGTACCTATAAAATTAATTTTTAAAAATAAAATAAATAAATACCAGCACAGCATTATGACTAGTTACATAGGAGAATGCACTTTTAAACTTCCTCTTAAACTTAAATAGGTAAAAATGGACCTGTAGTGGTAACTAAATTTATCTTCTCTCCCTGTCCCATTCTATGGGCTACATCATTGCCAATTAGTTAACTATCCTTCCACAGATATTGTGTGTTTTAATGTATATTTTATATATGTGTGAAAAATGCATATATATGTATTTGTATTTATGTAAATATATCCCTGCTTCATTGCATGTTATAGTTTTTCTCAGAAGTCTTGTCATATCAGGATGCATAGATTTTAATGCAGAGATGTGCCATGAGATGGCCCATGTCAAGATATTTAGAGGGTCATACTAATGAGTGACAGTGATGGCCAGTCCTGCTGTGTCAGGAAGAGGTTAAAAGCTTCAGATTTTCTATTCAACTTTCAAATTTTTTATTCCTTTCACTGAAGAGAGAGACAGTATAATTGCCAAAAACTTGGAAGGTCATTAGAAACCACAGTCTCCCTCTTTCTGAATCAACATTAGATGAATCCATTTTAGGGTCTCATCCTACAATAGAAAAGAATTTGAGTAAAAATTCAGTCTTCGGATTTGAAAAGGCACAGATCATTAGGCTTCATTCTGGATAATACTGTTTTCAGGGTTTAATTCTATGTTTAAAAAACTATTTTATTGTCTTAATGCTATCAGCTATTATTTATTTAGTCTTCTATTTTCTCAGAATATCTTATGTGAGGAATCAAGCTATATACTTAAAAGAAAATTAGGTGCTTACAAAAATAGATGTTCAGAAAAGCAGCTGTATTGCTGAGTGCCAGAAGCTCTGGTTTATAGACCCCAAATCTGAGAATAATTAGGTCACACAAGAGGCATTCTTGCAGATGTGAGTTCCCTGTGTGCAAGGATCAAAGGCCACAGCTACTCGGAGGTCAAGTGTACCCAACTAAGGGCACTGCATCTTTTAGAGGAACATGCATGATGTGATCATTGCCCTTCTCAAAATCACCCATAAAAATATAGTAATAGACCACAAACATACCTAAATTCCTTTTAGCTTTGAGTACAAAGAAAAAGATCAGCGATTTAATTCCTACCTTTTGAAACAGTTTTCAGTCTGTATTAAATACTGAAGAAACAGGATTTTGGGGTGGTATTCTATTTTTCACTTTGCCACCTACTTCTGATGACTTTAGCTAAGCCCTGAAGATGTAAAGTTGGTAAAATTGTAGCAAGTTATTAAAAGAAATTGAACCTACAGTTCTTTTTTTAATAATCAGATTAAATTCAGGGTACATTTCCTATCATAAGAATTGCAAAGTGCTTGAAATCTGGGACAGATTTTTTTCGGCAGTGTTACAGGAACTAACGTGGGAGGAAGAAGGAGAGGAGGCAGCGGAAGTAAAGGAAAGAGGGAGGAAGAAGGAGATCTAGAGGGAGGGTAAAAAGGCGGGGGGATAGAGGATCGGGAGGGAGGGAGGGAGGAAGGAAAGGAAGGAGACAACCAAGACAGCCTACTCAAAAAGCAGTGTTTCCACCAAGAAGCAGTTCTATGAAAGACAGACTCTTAGCTTGCTAGAGAATGAGGAGACATTCTTCCCAGTCTTTAAGGTGAAAGATGACTGTGTCTGCCTGATTTATCGCATATGAGGCAGCAAATCTTCTTAGAATACCAACAAATGGGTTTCAGAGAATTATGTACTGAGGGCACAATGATCACTATAAAAATAAATAAAAAAACTTTGGTTTTATTTCTCATTGGAAGAGAGCCTATAAAACATGGAACTTTCTCTAAAGAAAAGTCAGATGCAAAAACTCCACCTAAGGAAACATTAACTTGAACATCTGGGGAGGTGGGAGTAGTAAACTGTTCATACTATTTTTTTCTCCTCCATTATACTTTCTCTTCCTGATAATTTTGGGACTAACATCATATCCTGTATTCCTCCAGCTATTGCTATGGCTCTGAACTTCCTGTTCCTGCCTGGCAGGGATCCATCAATCCATCATCTTTCCACTATTAAATCTATTTCTCAATATGGGTCACTTGAGTCAAAATTACTCAGTTACAAATAAAATATAACCCTACACTAGAGGGACATATTTTTATCTCAACATTTAGAAAGTTGCCTTTTTAACATGCTCCAATGTTAACAGAGGTTACACTCATCGCTCTTCAGGAAGAGACTCTAATTTAGAAATCTTCTCTCCCTTTGGTAATTAGGCATAACTACTATTAACTTAAAATGAGAGTTGTGTGATTTAGAGGCGATGCGATCAGACCCTTTAGTTTGATGGTGGAAGTTGTAACTTCTCCACACTGCGGAGTCTCCTTTGAACTCATATCAGAATCTATGGAAAGGCTGTTCTGACCCTGCCAACTGTGGCCTAGAACCCAAATAGTGCAGGAAAACTTAGAAGCCACGCTGTACTGAGTCTGTATGTTGCTAGCATCGTGAACTTCCATTCTGTTTATTTTGTGGCACTGAGGTCCAAACGCTGAGCCTCCCATGCCAGGAGAGTGCTATGTCGATGAGCTACAGCTCTGTGCCTCATTCTTTATTCTCAGTGATGGCTTCATATGAAGAAAAATTCACTTTGTTAGTATACACTTGAGCACAGTGATAGACACTTTTTTTCTCATCTCTTATTGCGGCTTACACAAAAGCCTGATAAAATCTTTACCCTCCATCCTTACTTGACTATAAACCTTTATAAATGCAAACTTTTTTACACATTTGACCAGATATAAATGAAAATTTGGGTATGTATCAGGTATTTAACATAGATCACAATATTTAGACAATTCTGATGAAAAACAATTTTTGTATTATTGGAAAATCCACAACATATCCAAGTGGCGTATTATACGTATTATTTAAGAAGCTTTACCTTAAACCCTGGTGTTTTCTAACAAATATGCTAGACAAATTTTTAAAGTTCTATTATCAATATCATCTGTAGGGAAAACTAATACTAAACGCAGCCCAGGAGTGGAGTGTGTGAGCTTATCACAGCACTTTATGATAGTAGCTCATTTAGATGAAGAACTTTTCCCAAGCAAACCCATATGTGGAATGTAGCTCGTGTGGGGGATCCAGTCAAAAAGTTCACAGGCAGAACTGTGAGGCACTAAAACATATAAAGTTCATCAAGGAATGTATTTTTTCCTTAAAAAATATCCTCACTAGTAATTTACTTATTTTTGCTTTAGACATATTTTAACAAGTTATCTCATTTCCCTGTACATTACAAATTATTAATTATCATGGGAAAGGGGGCTGTCAAGGCTCATTTTCATCAAGAAGTGGTGTCTGATACTGAAGAAAAGGACAGAAAATAGTCCCCAGAATCTAGGACACTGAGGCAGGAAGATTGCGAGCTTGAGACCAGCCTGGGAAACTTAGTGAGACCCTGGCAATAAACACATAAATAAACAAACAGGTCCAGGGTTATGGCTCAGTATTTAATCTCCAGTACTACAAAGAACAACAACAAAACTAAGATGGAAGAGAAAGCTATAAGTTGCTGTTGAAAGCTTTTCATTTTATGGCTCAATTTGTTGTTTGTTCACACAAGAGATAACTATAATTAGTTAAGCAAGTCCCCTATGAGAGCTGAGACTTCCCAAGGTGAGAAAATAAGCCACCTTATTGTGTATGCTTTAATTATGAAATATTGGGAATTGATTTCGTTCAACTAATATTGAGCTCCTACTCTAGACAAGACACTTGCTGAAGATAATGTTTTGGAATGAAGAATTTATTAATCATCTATTACATTTCTAATCTATTCAATTTGATTAATTCATTAATCCAGTCATTAGTGACAAGGACTGTTAGAAAATGTTGATGCTTTTGTGTTATATATCCCTCCTCACCCTATCAAAACACGATTTCAACAAGGAAAATGTATTATCATAATAACAGCAAACCTTTAGCACAAGCTAAGTTTCAGGCACTGCTTTGAGGCATATATATATATATATATATATATATATATATATATATATATAAACATAATTATATATAATTTCATTTAATCTTTACATTTTCAAAAGAAAAAAGCGTATCACCTTATTTGAGAAGTGAGGAACAACAAAAAGAGATATTAGTAAACTTGTTCAGCGCTTCATAGTCAACAAGTGGTAGAAGAAGCAGGATTCATATGAAAAGGTTTTTAGTGGGAGGAGGATTATCAGCATGTTCACAGGTCAGGATTTCTACAGAGCCTGTAAATGAGCTGTTGTAAGTATCACGAACACCAACTATCCTAGATTCACAGCTCTCTGCATGGTGTGGCTAAGTTTAAACAAATATTTTAAAGTCTCCAAATATTGCAGGGTTTGTATTGCCCACCAATAGTTCAAATGCAAACAGCAGCAATGGGTCTGGATTTCAGAAATATCAGATTGTCCTGTACGGAATGGCCCAAGTGCATTATTTTGTAAATCTGGCTCATCACTCAATATTCAAAACTGACCACCTTTAAGGAATGCATCATGAGAATTAACATTTTAAGTAAACAAGGAAATACAAATAACCGATAAAAACAATTTTGCCCATAAAGTTTTTGCTTAAAACCAATGTTTGAAACACTGAAATCTTTTGGTAGCTCAAACTAGATTAGCAAAGGGGATGTTGAGAACATATTGTATTCACTCATCAACTAGAAAGTGGCAAGTTCAGTCTCCAGAAGAACAAAGTCCCTGAGGCTGTGCTATACTTGGTTTTCAGTCCTGCTCCTGCTTCATGAGCTTCTTCTCGGGCTGGCTTTTTACAAGGCACAGAAAACAGCAAGTAATCCGTCATTCACCATCACTGCTAGCTGCCAGGCCTCAGATAAGTTTCTGATTTGCCTGGCTTGGATTCAGGTCCTGTCTTAGTTACTTTCGCGTCGCTAGGACACGACATCCAATGCTTGCAATTTAGAGGAGGAAAAGTTTATTTTAGCTTGGAGTTTGTAGAGGTTTCAGTCCATAGTAGGCTGGCTCCAAGGCAGAGTGTCATGGCAGGGGGGCATCACAGAGGAGAAACAGCTCATGTCATAGCAGCGAGAAGCAGAGAAAGATCAAGGGAGGAGGGAGAGAGATAGAACCTTCCAGGCCACGCATTCAGTGACCCACTTCTTCCAGCCAGGCTTCAGCTCCCCAAAACCCATCAGTGAGCTGATCATGCTGTCATGATCCAGTCACCTCCCAGAACCCCACCTATGAGCGCCTGAGAGAGGACATCTACATGAAACCCAGAAAGGGCCCTTCCTTACCTGCGCCCATCCCTGTGTGGGATGGATGGCCTCACTGAGACCCCATGGATCGGGAAAAAGGCAGTTGCCCAAAGGAAGACAGAATATTTTGCTACCTAAAAACAAACAAGCAAAAAACATACACACACACAAAAAAACAAAAGGTGCTTTGGACAAGCAGAAGCAACGTTTGATTCCTACCTCAATGCACATTCCTCCATGTGAAAAGCTCAGATTTCATTGATGTCAGCTTTTGCACTGAGAACTAATTGTGCGTCAAGCACTTGCTAAGTGTTTCATATGCCTCATTTTTGGGGTAGGATACAACCACTAAAGATAGAAAAGAGATAAGGAGATTAGAGTTCTAAGGCATGACCTCTATGAAGTAACTCTTTAGAATGAGGTATAATTTATCAATAGTAAAATGTGGAAGCATAGCTCAGTGAATTTTGAACAAAGTACATAACCTTGTTGCTACAGACTGCCTAAGACAGACAATTTCCTTCATCTTGGCAAGTTTTCTATTGGCCCTTTGCAATCAACTCTTCCTTCTTATACCTGGTAATGATGAATATACTTTCAATTTAGTTTTGCTTTTTTTCTAGAGTTTCATGTGAAAAGAACCATAATGTACATAACTGTCATTATAATGATGTTCTTCTATATTGAAATTATCTATATTGTTGGTGTATCAGTGTCTGTTTCTTTTTACGGCTGAGTAACATCCAGTTGTTTAGATGTACCACATTTTGGTTATCCATTCCATCCATTCGATGGGAATTTCGGTTTACTCTAGTATTTTGATATTACAAAAAGCCCTGCAATGAATATTCATATTCATAAGAGTAGATAAGTGTTTCATTTTTCTTGGCTAGATACCTGGGAAAGGAACTGAGGACTTCTACAAAGAAGCATTTTTAAATCCGTGAGAAATTGTCAAAGCAGCAGTGATATTTTTGAATTCCCACCAACAATGAATGACAATTCCACTGACTTTACCTCTTTACCAACACTTAGTATCCTGAGTCTTTTTTAATTTTAGACATTCTACTGAGTATTCAGTGATTGCTCTTTGTGATTTTAATTTCTATTTCCTACTGATCAATGACATGAAATACACAGTGTGCTTACTAGCTATCATATAACTTCCTCAATAAAGTGTCTGGTCTCATACTTGCCCAGTGTTACATATTTTCTTGCAGTGTGAAAGTTCTTTGTATATTCTGCATACAATTCACAGTCAGACATATGGTTTTGCAAATATTTTCTAGCAATCTTTCAATCACCTTTTCCTTAAGTCTCTCAAGTAAAAAAATGAAAAATTTTGTTAAAGTCCAATTTATTAATACCTTTCCTGCTACATTCTTTTTGTATCATACTTAGGAAATCCCTGGCATAATTTTAGATTTCACACTTATGTTTATGATACATTTCCACCTATTTGTGAAGGGCATAAAATGAAGGTTGACATTGCCCCATGTAGATATTCAAATGTATTACTTTTCTGTTGCTGCTATAGCAAATTAACACAAATACATGGTTGTAAACAACATGAATTTACCATTTTTCTCAACAAAATTATTGTATTTATTTCTTATTTTGTTTTTAATATCCCCAAAAGTCCAATATCAAAATTTTATATACAGTCACACACATTTACTGAAATCAGGTCATTTTTCTCATAAGTGACTTATTTTGTTTATACGTTTTATTACAAATTAAATATTGGAGTATTAAATACTGCATATCTTACTAAAAATTACTTATATTACCTGTTGTTTTATTTTACCTCCTTGTCAGTATTCTTTTGATTGACACATAAAAATTGTACACGTTTATGAGATATAATGAGAAGCATTGATTATATAATGATAGATAAGGATAATAAGGGTAATTAGCATATCCATAACCTTGAACTTTTATCATTTCTTTATGGTGAATACATTCAAAATCCATTTTGAGATATATAATGCATTACTGTCAACTGTATTCACCCTACTGTGTGACAGAAAACCCAAATTAACTCCTTTTCTGTTCTTATACATTGTTACAAATGGGTTATCTGACAGCTTTATAAGTAAAAAAAAATCTAACGTTGGTCTTACAAAATCAAAATAAAATTGTCAACAGGTCTGCATCCTTCTCTTGACTGGAACCTATTTCCTTCCCTGTCTAGTTTTGGGAGGCCAGCCTCATCTCATGGCTTGTGGCCCCTTCCTCCATCTTTAAAGCCAGCAATATGGAGCCCCAGCTTTCACACTCTGCCTTCTCCCGCTGTTCCTTCTGCCACTCTTTTCTCCTTTTAGAGACACTCGTGATTACACTGGGCCTGTCTAGATAATCCGGTATGGGTTCCAGTGTAAATAAGCTCAACCGATTAGCAAATTTAATTCTATCTGCAACATCAATTTCTCTTTGGCATGTAACCAACAATAGTCACAGGTTCTGGGGATTCTAATGTAGGTGTCTTTTGGGGTGAGAGGACATAATTTTACTACCACATCAACTGTGCCAGCACCATGTTGGAAAGACTACTTTTTTCCCATTGAATTAACTTGTCAATTTTGAGGAAATCAATCCATTGTTGTTGCATGGATCTATCTCCAAATGCTATTCTGTTGCTCTGATCTGCCTGTTGTTTCAATAAGACCACACTGTCTTATTCTCTGCAGATATATACTGTTTTGAAATCAGTTAGCGTAAGTTTTCAACTTTGTCAATTTCAGCATTATTTGGAAATTACCAATCTTTTGTATTTCCATATGAAGTTCAGAAATGATTTGGCACTTTCTATAAAAATCCTTATGGAATTTTCCAGGAATTGTATTAGACCTATATGTTAGTTAGAGAGTGGACATACTGACAGTGCTGAGTTTTTAGATCTGTGAACTTGGTGCACCTCCATCTGCTGAGGTCTTCTAAACAAACATTTCAGCAATGTTTTATACTGCTGAGTGTGCAGGTATTACACATCTTATTAAATTATCCTTAAGGCTTTACTTATTTTCACACCATTTTAAATGCAGTTGTACTTCTAATTTTATTTTCCAATTAGTGGTCTTAGATATAGGGTACAGTTCTTTCATGCATATCAACCTCATACCCTGTGGCCATTAGAAATTTACTTGTTCTAATACTTTCTTAAATACATTTCCAAGGGTTTTCTACATACTTGGCAATGTCATCTGTCAATAAAGACAGTTTTCTTCCCTTTTTTCCAATCTAGGGGCATCTTATTTCATTTTCATTCCTTATTGCACTGACTTGGATCTCTGGTACACTTTTGGTACAGTTTTAGACAAATATGCTAAAAACAGATATTTTGGACTTACTCCAGATTTTAGGTAAAACCCATTCAATCTTTTATTAAGTATTTTTAGTATAGATTTTTTTTGTAAGTGGCCCTTACCAAGTCGAGAATGTATTTTTCTAATGTGAGTTTCCTGAAGTGTTTATCATGAATGAACGTCAATGTTTTTATCTTTTTCTCCTATTATGAGATGACCAAAGAGTTTTTCTCCTTTATCTGATCATTAATATGATAAATTACATTGACTAGGATTTTGATGTTCAGTCAAAATTAAGTTCTTGGGATTTAAGCATCTTACTCATGATAAACTATTCTTTTATATAATGTTTTGGTTTGAAAGTAAATGTAGATTATACATTGTTTGTTTGTTTTATTTACTTATTTATTTTTGTTCTAGTAGGCTAACTGATGTAGACTCAAAGTGTGAAAGTAGACTCCCTCATTATAGGCGGCAATTGCAACTTGCCTAGCATCACCCTCAGAGTTTCCCTACACCTGCAAAGCCTGGTGTCACCACCCACTTGTCAGGGCTCTATATTCAGGTTTTTGTGTTCATGTTCTCCGGGGTTCTTTTGTTTCTGGTTTTTCCTTTAAATCTCCAGTTGTTTTTCTGGTCACAATTCTATATTCCTGACACCTCAATCAGGATAGTTCTATCTGTGCACTGAAGAAGTGTGTTGTTTAGAGAACACCATAAAAATTGCAGCATACTCGCCAACGTTACCAGCAGCAGTTCTGAAATTTAAGGACTGTTGATGCCCTTGCTTCTATTTCATTTCTTCCTGGGCTTCCTACTCTTTGCATATGCACCTCCTAGTCAGCCACAACATTGGACAAAGTTCACACTTGGTTTCTGACTTTAGTTCTGTGGCTTGCTCACTTCAAAAATTTCTTTAAAGGTTCAACTTTTCTGTGGTCTGACTATTACCATCTGCTACTTCAATTGGTAAGGAGGGTTGAAGTAGTTTACTATAGGAAGCCATAATATACAACAGCTATAAATATACAGATTTAATAGTCCTAACAGGTACAACAGCCCAATTTTTCCAAATTTCTACTGAAGTAATTGCACATTTGTATGGAGTTGTGTGAAACAATAAAGTTCCCTTATACATTTAACTCAATTTCCCCACCATAACTCTTTGGAAAACAGTAGGACAATATAGCACCAGGATACTAACTGATAAAATGCACTGATCTTATTTACATTTCTCCAATTTACTTGTATGTACGTGTGAATGTTTATGTTTGCATGTGTATATTTACACATCCATAAAATCTTATCACGTACATAGGTTCACATGTCCACTAGTACAATCAAGCTACTCCACAGTTGATCCTTCATCACCAGGAAACCTCTATTGCCCTTTTATGACCATATCCATCCAGTTTCCTCCTGATCCCAGGCCTCCTTAACTCCTGGAAATTCCTAATCTCTATACCATTTCTAGACTTCTCATTTTTGAAAGGTTGTATGTTATTTAAACTTCAGGGATTGACTTTTTTCACCTGGCCCATTTATTCAGAGAGTTATCCAAATTGTGGTGTATATCAGAGGTGTTTTTTTTTTCTTCCTGCTGAATAGTCTCCCATGAAACAAATATACCACATGTGTTTAGCCAGTCACACGCTGAAGCACATCTGTGGTGAGTCCAGTTGTTACTTATTGTGACTCAAGTTCCTGTAAACATTTGCATACAGGTTTTTGTGTGTGTGAACATAGGTTTTCGTTGTTCTGAGATCACGGTCCAACAGTACAATTGTTGGGTTATATGATGATTGCATGTTTAATTTTAAAAGAAACTACCAAACTGTTTTCTAGAGTGACTACTATTTCTCATTGTCACTAGTATAAATGATACATTTTCTTCATATCCTCATCAGGACTTGGCATCGTTACTATTCTTTTTTCTTTTATTTTAAACCATTTTGTGTAATGTTATCTCATTGTGGTTTTAATTTGCATTTTCTTCATTTCCTCTTTTCTAGAATATATCATGGAGTCTTAAAACAATCTTAACAATCATTACAAAGTAGGTTAAAGACATGGCAAAAAATTTTACTGAAGAAAACATACAGGTGGCAAATTTTAGATATGAATCTTTTAAAGATGTTTTCTACATTAAGAATTACCAAACATCTTCATGTGACCATTTCTCTATGTGCCACTCTTGTAACATTTCGTAGTCACAGTCATTTTTATTATGTAAACAAAGACCTTGAAATCGATTAGTGGAAAATATTTACTGCAAAAATATTAGGTAAAATGGGTAAAATGGAATTCCGCAATATATTTTAATATTGCACTATTAGAAACACGGATAGGCTATGTGTAGATAAAAGACCAGATATACCAAATTCATTGGCGTTTATACCAATGGATATAACGAAAATACAGTGATTGTCTTTGATAATAGTAACATAAGTAAATTTTTTTTCTTTGTACTAGTAGGTGGTGAGACAGTTAGCTTCTATGGTTACTAAATTATTTAGTATTTGTATTAGGTTACAATGTAATTATTGTTGAAAATATCTTTCTCAAAGAGGTTAAGGAAAACTTCAACCTGGATATTATGCACAGTTTCAGGAATTTCTATCTATTCCTTATACTCAGCCTTGACAAGCTAATATATTTTCCTAACTCTCCTGAAGTTACAAGTAACTTCATATAAGAAGAGCTTATAGCTTTTTTATATCAAGCAAGTTATGTAAATATTCCTGTTACATTTAATGGCATCATCCACACAAATAACATGCATATAACATATTAACATCTCATGAATAACTTTAGAAAGTTTGAGTTATATCCTAAAGTAAGGACTTTAAGTATAATCTCCTAAAATCAGAGAATATGCAATTAATTAAGAAACTGTACATTCTGACATAATCCATCAGAGGAATTTTATCCAAATATGAAGAATATTTTGATTTGAAAATTTTAATTTCACATACAATAAATAAAATTAAGTGATAAACTAAAATTTATAGACATTCGAGCAAAATCTTTTAGGTTAAACTGGGCCCAAGAAAATTCTTTTTAATTTGTTAAAGATTCATTCAAGTTACTGAGTCAATTAGGATTTTCTATAGGTTGGCTTAGATAAATCCATATAATCTATTTAATTTTTAAATTTTCCCCTCAGGATCAACAGAGAAATCTGCCCTTCCTTAAAAAAAAAAAAAATCAGCAAATCCATCATATTAAATTCAGTCCTTCAGACTCAATTATTATATACGACATTTCTGAAAGTTCTGATTTCAAATTTACAAAAGTTTCTAAACACCTATTCATAATTAAAAGAGAAGTAAAAGTGACTTATGAGGTAATCAAGTCATTTCCACACCAGGATTACAAAATTCTGAAATCTCTAGGTAGACAATATAAACCTTTCGTCTTCACCATAAGGCCATTAACATTTAAAATTTAGGAGGATTGGCATTTTATGTAGAAATAGCTTCTTCTGATCATCTGTCATCCACACATCAAGACCAGGGGTCTATGGTCTAGCCTGACTTTGTATGCCTGTCTTGGAAGAGGCCTAATATTACTTTTAAGGGCATTCTTTTTGCCTAGAATATAAAGCTAGAGAGAAAAATCTTCAGGGTACAATATTAATAATTAGTAGGCTGATGATTAGTGTACCATTAAGAGCTCATAAATCAGAAGTTCAAATCATGAATACTACAAACATTCCACTAACACATATGCTCCTAAAAACACAGTGGGGCATAATGAGAGAGTTAAAAGGGGGTAGTTTTTATAATTTATACATTATTCATTTCCCATTGGTTTTCATAACAAACAACTCCTGGAAGGAAATGAGCTGCCAACGAAAAGTTACAGCAAAGTAATCTTGGGGCTGGGATTAAATCAGAGAGGAAGAAATATTTTATTAGCGCAGAAAATTCTGTCCCTACAAGATAGAGAGCAGTGGATTGGATGTAGGAGAACTGGTTCTCCTTTAAGTCCACAGGGGGTGAGAGTTAGGGATTTAACTTACTCTGTCTAAAACGCATTTTAAGTTTTTCAGCAGATACTAAAATTGGCAATATGGTTATACTGATATTACATACCTCAGAAAGCAGTTCAAAGATTTCTCAGCAGTCAGTACCCTTAATTCCTTTCATTCAGTAGAATGTTAGCTTCTGCTTTAGCTTATTTTAATTTGAAAACAAGCATTGAGTTGTGTGATGACTTGATGCCAGAGGAGTTTCCCTCTCTTGGCACCATTTTCATTTTGGAAAATGCTGATGAACCAGGTACACATTAGATTTTGATGGAAATACCCAGAAGACTGTTTAAAAGGTGGTGTGCATCGGTGTAATGCCTCAGTCTTTTCTTCTTTTTTTTCCAGTGGCATATTTTGCAGGGATAGATGTGGAAGACTGGGAACACACAAACCCACTCCCATCAGAAAATTTATGTTTTGGGGTGCCTAGTGCTCTAATTAAAAACATTTTTATGTCACCCTCCCCAACACTGACGCTCATTAAACCTAAAGCCAGCATCCTCATAACATGATACACTTCTCTAAGAGACTTCAGCCATAAGCAATTTGTCTGTAATTCTGCGCCTGCCCACCCACTGCAGCTATGACCTTGTAGACAAATGACATCCTTGGCTGTTCCATTAGTTACAGTACCACCACTAGCTTAAGACAAAATCTGTTATTTTTATAAGTGTTCAGAGAGACAGCCTGGGTTATAGACTGAATGTTTGTGTTCCTATGAAATTCTTATGATGAAACTGTAACCCTCAGCATGACAGTATCTGGAGATGGGCCTTTGGGAAATAATTGGGTTGAGATGAAGTACTGGGAGTGGGCCTCTGTGGGACTAGCTCCCTTATGAAAGGAAGGGCAAACGTGAGGTTCATTCCTTCTCTCCCTCTCCTTCTTCTCTTGATGCATACATGGAAGAAGGCCATAGGAGGCCCTCACCAAGAGCCCTAAGATACTGGAAGTTGGACCTTGAACTTCTAGCCTCCAGAACCACAAAAAAAAAAAAAAAAAAACCAAACACCAAATGTGTGCCTTCCCCACCACCCAGTCTGTGCAATTCCTGATCGTAGCCAACTTAAGAAAGATCTGTACAGGTTTTATTTATATGTTTGAAATTAATGAAAATTCAAAATTAAAAGTTATCTGTAACTATTCAATCCCAATTGCCAGGACACACAAGGGGGGAAAAAAGCATGTGTTCACATTAAAGTGTGCGTATGTGTGAGAAAAAGTAAGTGAGGGAAAAGGGGGAAGTGAGTCAGGGAAGAAGGGGAACGCAAGGCAGGGTATCGTATGCCAAGCTGCTCAGCTTCCCAAGAGAACACAGCACCATTACTGAGTTGTAAATAAGCCAACTGGCAAAGCTAAGTCTCGGAACTTCAAGGGGACAGTAACGATACTTCATCTGCTGGTTCTTTTCCCTCTCCTGTCACTTGGGACCAAGGTTCTCCCTGTGGACTATTCTCCCGCACTTTAAGGTTGTGGTACAGGCCCTCTGGTAGCTGCTGGAAAGCCAGAGCCCTGTGGCTCCTACCTAGGGACTGGAACTTCTGGGGCTCCAGCCACACGGAGAAAAACAAAGTCCAGGCCATGCTCTGGCTTTTGTCCCCAGGGTAGAGCCATCTGCAAGAACTTTGGGACCAGAACAGGAGCTGCCACTGAAGCTGTTTGAACAGGAAATAGGCCAAGTCAATGAACACATAGCAAGGGGTAAGGGAGACTGGGCAGATATGATATTGCAGGTAACCTGGGTCCAGCACCCTCTCCCCCTCCCCCAGCAATAGAGCCACTTAAAAATACATGGTTCAGTCTCACAGACTCAAGTCAATGTATCTCGGAGTAATACAAGTTTATGATTATATGGCAACAAGAGCCAATCACACTGTCTTTTGACCAATTTAAACTCTATACAGAGAAAATTGCAGGAAGGTTTCAGCAGTCTTCTTCACATTTAGAGCTTTTGACCCGCCAAACTCATTCCACAAATCTGATCAGTGCAAAGCAAGCATTTTGGTCGATGATGGCTGTGCACAAGTTATGGCTGCAGAGAAGCAGAGAATGGATGCAGGTGACTTCTGCTACTATTCTATTTTTAAGGAAAGTTGCAGACATTGAAATCTAAAGCAACAGGTAACATTCTGCATAAAATATGTTCCACCAGCTGCTGCCACTAGTCAGTCCTTCTCTCTTACAACTGTTTTGCTTCGAGGCTCCCCAGTGTCTGGCTGAGCAAATAACTATTTGTGCCACGCCTGTCTGTGATCGCTTTTCCAGCTCTGCTCCCAATCAGCTACTGACCTGCCTTCTTCCGCTCAAATGCACTCATCCTTAACCTCCCTGGCTGATGTGAACAGCTCACTGACTTAGAGATATGTGTCTTTTTTATATCTATGTGTCTGACTCAGATTTCCAGCTTCCTGCCTGAATCAGTCCTTTGTGCAATCGAGAGCTTAATCTCTGTTTTTAAATAATAGCAAAGAAGCTGCCAGTGTCAGCAGGAGCAAAGGAAATAACATTGAAATGATTCTTTTTTATGTCTCAGATTAAAGGGCTTCTCAAGGGCACGAGCCGTTCCTTGCCTAGTTTAGCGTCCTAGTACCTACACAATCTGCCACGCCGAAAGTGCTCAAGAAATACCCACCGAATACATGATTGGCCCAAAACAAGGTGAAGAAGACCGGTCCTAAATGGTACAAACTTAGGATAGTGGGAGAAGACGGTGTATTTTTTTCATTATAATGTTGTATGGAATATTATGTGAAATATAGCTATATGAGTAAACAGTATAGAAGTTATAACATGGCAATTTTGTTTTCAAAAGTATATCGTCATGAAAATACAAGCACATACAAAGATATGCAAAGGAAAATATTCAAAAGAAATGCAGCCAAGTGGGGTGATGCTTGCCTATAATCCCAAAGCACAGGAGGCTGAGGTGGGAGGACAATGAGTTTGAGACCACCCTGAGCTATATAGACAATGAGTACAAGGCCAACTTGAATTACACAGCAAGGCTCTATCTCAAAAAATAAAAGAGAGAAAAGAAAATACAGAAAAAATGCAAACAAAAGGCATCTGTGGACAATAGGGTTATGGGTAATTTTTTCATATTTTTTATATTTTTATACTTTCTAAAACTCAGAATTAAATGAAGGAAAAAGAAGAAAAAATAGTCATTTTATAATATATCAAGAGATGAGATAAGGACCACACCTAGCACAGTAACGCTGTACTCGTCATTGTGATTATCCAGTTATGCATAGGACAGCAAGGCGAGGCAGGGTAAATTCTCTGTCTAGAATATGCTTCTGCTATATGATTTCCTAAAATCTCCAGATCTGCATCATGACATTGGTGATGATGGAAAAAACCCTTCAAAGAATCATAGAATGAGGTTTGGGGGCAAAAGTAGGCTCAGCCTCTTCTCCTTACAAGCCCAGGTAGAAAAACGTTCAATATCCATGAACAGAACTCTGCTGCTCCAAGGGTAGAAAGCTATGCTGTATTCTGCGTTTCGAATCCTTGCTCTGTGGAACTCTTTTAAATCTCCTCCCCTTTTCTCAAATCTTTCATCACATGAAACCAGACCGGAGGACTGGAAGGCCTGTAAGAAGCAGTCTCTGTGATGTCCAGCCAGCATTCTCCAGACACCCATCTTGGCCCCAAAGGACACTTAGTAATATCTGAAGACATTTGAGGTCAACACAACTGGGGAGAAAGGCGGATGCTACAGGCAGGTGCCAACATTCTAAATATGCAAAACACCTCCCACAACAGAATTAAAAGGGTGCATAGAAAGACATGATGAATGTTTACATTTTTAAAAATTATTGTAGTAAAGACACATTGCCATTAATTCCCCCAAAATACTCTCCCTCTCTTCAAACACACTCATCCCATCATTCTTGCCACTTTCTGAAGCAGTTCTGGAAGTCTTCTTTCCAGAGTGTATTTGTGATACTTGAGGAAAATACAGTGAATGCCGCTGCCCAGCACCATTCAACAAAGGGCAGGCTCACAAAAACATTACAGCGTGTGCCCGTTTGCCGTCTTCACTGGAGCTAGCATTGTGCAACTCTGGGCTTTTTTGCAAAGTCAAAACGACTGCTGAAGGTCAATGTTTTGAATCAGTCTAAGGCATCAGAGGCAGCCAAGACAGTGAAATTAAAGACACTCACAAAAGAGGACTTCCAGAAAGGCTTCAAAAGTGGAAGATTGATGGGATAAGTGTGTCTGAAGTGAAGGATAGTATTTTGAGAGAACTAATGGCTATGTGTCTTTTACTGTAATACTTTCTTTAAATTTAAACATTCACCATTGTTTCAGTCATACCTCATATTTGACCCAAAATGCTGATGATGAGGTTGTAAACATTGCTTTAGAATACAAAAAAGAGAACTAACTTATGAGAATTCCTACCTCTGCGACCAGCAGGCAAGTTTGTCAATGAGAAACCGTAATGAAAGCAGTCAATTTCAAGGATCAAGGCAACAGGAAACCGCTGCCATTCTAACTCTTGGTTTCAGAGCTGCATCCGGCTTCCTAATGCACACTGGTGGGAAAAGAATTGGATCCCCTTCACCCTGGCTTGCTATCAGAATCTGATGACTACTCACTAGAGTATGTTGAGAGAAAACTCAGCTTCCCCTTGGGTGCCTGCTGGCAGAGGAAATAGAGTTAGGAATGTGTCTAGGGGCTGGGGATTTAGCTCAGTGATTAGAGTGCTTGCCTTGCAAGCACAAGACCCTGAGTTCGATCTCTGGCACCAAAAAAAAAGGGAATGTGCCTACACTTGATTTCTGCCTTCTGAGTCCTTCTCTGGAGCATCTGGTTGGCACACTGTAAATTAAGGGACCCTGCAAAAAAAAAAAAAAAAAAGGCTTTTGCTATTACAATTTTGCACTTATAAATGGAAGTGAGAATGGATGTTGACCGAGTTACTTTCCAATGTCTACCATGATATTATGTTTAAGTACAATCGGTGCTCCTCACCAGACCATTTATCATTTCTGGCCTTGTCACTTCTGCATTCTTAGTCTAGTTAATCTCTCGGTTGACTGGCTTTAGCTTTTTTTTTTTTTTTTTTTTTGGCTTTAGCTTTTGAGATATTTTCCCCCCGTCAAGGGCTCACGGGCTCTACATTTCCAGATTGGTGTTTGACAATATCTCTCTGGACCCCATTAGGAAGAAAAGCAACTTGTCAAAGTAACATGCCTTTGGGTAGTGTGTTCTCTCTCCTCAAACCACTGCAGACATCTCTTTTTTGTCTTCCCGCACAAGACATCACTATGGAAAAGTCTGAGACCAACAGATTTCTTCCTTCAACTACACAATTTTCTTTTTCTACCTGGAAACCTGAAGGATGAAGTATTCTCTGAAAACATCGTCAGTGTGCATTTGATCCCCACATGTATTTCTTTCTTCATTTCAGAGATTCTTTTCTGTCATATCTTTAAATGCTTTCTAAATTTATTTATTTGTTTACTTATTTGCTTTGGGGAGGATATTCATCTCAGAGAGACCATTTTTTCTTATGCATTATTTATTAGTATTGTTCTCGTCTTAATCTCAGTTCACTAATGATTATGCACAGTCTTCTTACGATGTCACTAATTCAATTTTCAAAGCTGATTCACTTACTTAGTATTTCTAATTATTGTATCTGTTCTTCAGTGGCATTGTTGCAGGACTAGATTTGTTTCCTTTGGTCTGCAAATCACTTTGCTGTTTTGGCAACTACTATATGAAAAATGCTGGACTCAGCAGGATACATTCTGGAAAAAAATGTATATACTTCCTCCCACTGTCGCTGCCAGTCTGCCTTGTATGTTAACCCTTTCTTGCTCTGTAAAAGTAGTCCCGTGGCTTCTCTGATCTCTTTGCATTCACAAAAAAAATATCCTGCTTTGGTGATTTAGCTCTGCAATTTAGGATATAATAGTCCTTAGCGTCTAGTTTATTGTTATATGTCACGGTAGTAATTGGGGCCTATTATACTTTTAAAAATGACTGCTGTTTTAATATTTGTCTTAGTGACTTTTTTGTCACTGAGACAAAATACCTAACACCCTCAATATAAAGGAAGAAAGGTCTATTTCGACTCACAGTTTCAGTCCATGGTTGGGTGACTCCAATGCAAAAATGCCATAGTAGAAAGACATGGAAGAGGAAAGCTATTGAACACATGGCAGCCAGGAAGCAGACAGAGAAGGGAGGAGCTGGGGATGAGAATGCACTTTTCCAGGTCACATTCTCAGTGACCCACCTATGAGCAGGCCCCACCTAGTAGCAGCACATTCAGCCACTGAACTCATTTCTTTCCTTTTTTTTTTTGTATGCACATATTTTTAATGTGTACATTAAAAATGAAATAGCACATAATTTTCAGAGGGCACAAAAAAATTGAATGATAACCATTGATACAAAAGAAAATCGAAGGTAAGCTGGTAAAACAAAAAGTATGAAATAAGACAGTAACTGTGAACCCAGATATTATCAATAATTACAAGAGTAAATGTGAACAGACTAAGGTTTCTAGTCAAGACAGTCAGAACCATATTCTGCTTGTAGGAAATATGTGTAAGGATTCAAGACAAAGGAATATTGGAAGAAAAATTTTTAATTGTCATGCAAAATCTATCCAAAAGAAAGTTGGTGTACTTAGGGTAATAATAGTTACAGTGTACTTAAATAATTATTACCAAAGTAAAGACAGGCCCCTGCATGTATATAAAAGACTTAATCCATCAAGAAGTTGTAACAATAAAAATTTTATGTAACTATGGACAGATTCAAAGTAAAAAATCCAAAACTGACAAAGCTACAAGGACATATAGGCAAATTCTTATAATGGGAGATTTGAACAGGCTTCTTTCTGCTAGAACAACCAGACAGAAATTTGGTAAGGGTGTGGACAAAGGTTAGCAAGCCTTTTCTGGGTCAGAGAGTAAATATTTAGGCTTCACAGGCCACCTTAGGTCTACTGTATACTCCTTTTTTTTTTTTTAATCTTCAACATTCTAAAAACTACCCTTACCTTGAAGGCAATACAAAAATAGGTAGTGCGCCTTAAAGGAATTCAATCCTTTCCCAGAGCTCTTTCTGTAAAGAAACGGGGCTTCTCTGGAAAATGTCTACATATGTTTAGGAAATAACTACTATAAGGTCAGATTTACACAAGAACAAGTGTCTTGGAGCATTCTTCAGCTGACCTTTTAAGCCTGGGATAACTTCAATAACACTACCTAAACACAAATTATGGGAAGGGAAGACCTGAGAAGTCTCCTTAGGCACCGAAATCCTGAAAGAATCGTGGCAAAATGGACTACATGATGCCTAAGGAGGAGGGAACATCAGGAGCAAGGATGTTTGAACTTCAGACTGAAGAGCGATTGTTGGTTCATTAATATGTTCACCATGGAGCCTTAATTCATATGTCTGCCTGCTGGGCAGCTTGAACCGCTGGTGGTACAAGCATGACTCTTCCATCAGGCAGCTTTTTATAATTTTGTTAGTAAAAAGACCAATAAATGTGATTGGATCCATTTGTGCCACTGGTGCTACAAGTTGCCCAATGGGACAGTCGTGCATATACCCACCGGTGGCTCAAGCCAGTGGGAATGTGTTGATTCCAGTAAATTTGATACAACCCAATATTTATTCTTAATAAACCTGTAAGCAAACTAGGAAATACAAATGGAGAGTATGTACCAAAAAAAAAAAAAACAACCCTGATATATTTTACAGATAGGATTGTACAAACAGAAAATACTGAGAAATCTACAGGTAAATGTTTAGAATAAAAATAAAGCAGTATAAAATCAGTTGTCTTTTAATATACAAAAACAGTAAAATGTAGAAAAAGATGTCATTGGCAGTTGCTTTAACAATTATACACTTAAGAAAAGTATCACAAACAGAGTGTATGCCCTCTGATGTTTATGAAACTCGATTATTGACAGACACTAAAATACCCCACATGTGTGGAGAAACTCCCTCTGTGCACTGGTGGACTTGGCAAAGTTTGCATTTGGCCACATGTGCAATGTAAATGCAATTAAAATCCCAAGAATTTTTGGTTGGATTGAAGCTGATTCTAAGACATATAAAAAAAGAGGCAAAATCATCTTGCACAATAACAGAATGAGTGGATTTGCCCTCCAGACAGCAGTATGTAATGAACTAGACTGTCTTGGATCTGGAACAGGCAGCTGTCTAGACCAGAAGAACACAATATGAGAAAACATCCAAGGATGAATGGATCCGGACACACCTCAGGCAGCCCTGCTGGTCCATGGTGTAGACAGTACAGGTTGTTCATGTAGGGGAAGTTTCTCAAGTTTTTCCACTTACCATACACAAAGCAGCTCCAGATGCACGCACTCTGAACTCATTTCTAGATGAATCCACTGAGATGGCTACAGCACCCTCACGATCCAATTGCCTTCCATACATGTTAGACATTTGAGGGAACATTGGAGATCTAAACTGTAATATTCTGTTGCTGTTCTAATAATTACCACAATCACAGCAGCTTAAAACAACACAAATTTATTATCTCATAGCTCTGCAGGTTAAAAGTCAAATGTGGGTATCAAAATTTTAGTTGACAGAGCTTGAATCATTTCTGGAGACTGAGGAGGAGCTCAAATGTGGGGGACACCTTCTTACTGAATATACAGTAAGGCATGGAGCCTGGCACTTCTCTGGCCAGCAAAGGCCAGTCAAACCTTTCCCCCTAAGTATTTGTGGTTTAACAGGAGTAACTCAGAATTGGAATCTGCTAGAGTGAGGAGTGACTATAGTACAGCTCAGGACACCCGAAATGATTAGTCACAGTCTTTGTCTCCTAGATGACTGGTATTGACCTGACTTCTGCTCTTCCTGAGGGCTCACCTGTTCTCTTGACTCTTTGAGCTACCTGTATCTTATCTTTCCAAGAAGATTTTTGGTTTTCCTCTCATTTTTGTGCTCTACTCGCATTAGCCATAATCTAGTTCTGTTGCTTTCTCCTAAACAATCCTGACTGATGCCTAGGGTTAATGTTAAACAAAAGTGAAAGGAGAAAGCTTTCAAATAGTAATTCTACACTGTTGATTTCATAGTCTAGTGGTGTTTCTATGTTTCTGTGACGTATTGGATGCTAAGACTCCCAGATCAATAATATTTTAGTAAACTACAATAGTTCATTTTGCCTCACTCAGGGAAGAATTCATTTTGGTTGAGAGAAGTCAATGAAAGAAGGATAACTAATAAAAATTCAGTGCTTCCTTACAGTGATTTAGGTTTTTGCTGAGTTTGAAATTTTATGCCAGTACTCCATGGGTCACTGATTTAGACAAATTAAAGACATAAATCATACGAAAGCTGTAATTGCCAGAGAGGTTTGGTTTTCACTTTATAAAATCTATTTGTGTTGCTTTATTTTATTGCTTCTACTTTACCTGTTTTTATTGTTATGCTAAAACAGTTTCTTCCTTGGAATATCCATTGATCTATCCTCGGCTTAGAAAATCTGTTGAACCATAGTTTGGATACGCTGGACTTCACCAGTTTTCCCAATGGTAGTAACATCTTTAAAAGAGAACCTAGATATTATCAATCTATTAAAAAGTCCTCTGGGGGAGTGTTAATAAGTATTTAGCCAGTACATTATAATATGAAATTATTTCTTGAAGATATTTTTCATTAATAATTAATTATAAATAATAGCTACTTTATTAATTTATTGGACATTTATAATATACCAGGTAAGGATAATACTGAATTTAATTTTCACAGTTACTCCGTGTTATAGGAATTCATCATCCTCAATTTACAGATAAGGAAACTAAAACTTAGAGACTGTGACATATTTCATACAGAAGCAGAACTAGGATTTGAAACCAAGTCTGAGTGACTTAAAATTAATTACTTCCAATAAATCTAAAATTTTCACTTTTCCTCAACTTTTCATTCACTTCTTAATTAACTCAAACTGTGTTTATATAGTGTTATTTTTATACTTTCATCAAAGTGAAAGCGCACATCTTTCATTGAGTTATCACTGGGAACTCAGAAACCTCAGTTGGAGGTTAACTCTAAAAACTGGGCCATTCATCTAATTTGGAAATTGCTCTTTGGGCATTTACTGTGGACACTGTAAAGCCTTTGTTAAATCAGTAAATGACAGAGAGTGCTGAACGACCCCTCTAAGAACAAGCCTCATGAGAGTGTGTGTTTCATGCTACTGTGGAGTTGAACCCACTGAGCAGCAAGTGGGCAATGCCAAAAAGCAGCCTTTTCTTGACTAAGTCATATTCACAGGAAAACAAAAATAAAGCTAAATAACTTGATATCTGGGATAACTCCCAGTATAGCATGTCCCTTCATGTCCTATAGAATGATAGTATATATATGTTTCCATGTACATTCTTCTTAGCACTTTACAGGTATTTGTGTTGCTACTGTAACTACAAATTTGTACAGTTGAGCATGTGACATAAAGTCTCGGAAGACAGAACCCTTGGGCTTCAATTTTGGCCTCTTTGCTTACTAGTTGTTTGGCTGTTCAGGAATTAGTTTTACTGCTCTGTACTTATGTTCCTATTTTTGAAAAGGATATCATAAAAAAGAAAGAAAATGATAGCATAGCAGAACCAATCTTACAATGTTTTGGAGGATAATGCTCACAAAGCTCTTGTGAAAGTTCTTCACGTACAGTAGATGGTTGATAAACAATAGCTATTATTATACATAAATTAAAGTGGGAATCTCAAATTTTTAAGAGAGCAACTTAATAACGAAAAAAGTACTCTCAAAAATGACTCCCACATTTTTACCACAATAAAATAAAGTAAAATTTAAACCTAGAAAAATTATCACTGCATACATACTAACCTGACCTAATAAACCAGAGATGGCGAACCTTATAGAGCTTTCAATGATAAAACAGCCTGCTGCAGCACACATGCTGTAGGTTCACTACCACTATATTGAACTAATGCCAGCTTAGTCTTAGTTTTACAGTGGTGCGAGACAATCTCCAAATTCCACTGACTTTGAAAAACAAAGTTTTATTTCTGGGTTGCACTTCACATCTTTGTCAACACATGCTTCATCTCTGAAGGGTCAGAGTCTGGGACTCCACCGGCCTCATAGCAGAAGCAAAAAGGAGCATTGAAGAA
Source organism: Hystrix cristata (assembly GCA_004026905.1). Lineage (NCBI taxonomy): Eukaryota > Metazoa > Chordata > Mammalia > Rodentia > Hystricidae > Hystrix > Hystrix cristata. The sequence goes on from PVJO010007552.1 coordinate 48,805, forward strand.
TCATTACTTTTACAGACTCTGTTCTGTGGAAAGCAACATATGACACTTTCGTTTACATTTTTCTTGCCAAATCAAGTTACATGGCCTAGCTTAACCTTGAAGAGTTGGAAAATTATAATGATCCCACAGGGATGAAGAGAAAATATTTTAAATAATATTTCTACCATACTTAATAACAATTATCTATTGAGTAACATATACATACAAAGCTTCATTATACATGCTTAGACATATCCTCACAAAATCCCTGCAAGATGGATGTTTTCGTTTCTCCTCTCTAAATGAGAAATCTTATACACAGAAAAGTTTGATTTATTCAACTACAATCCTTGTAGTAAGCTCAGTAGTGAGTTCTGCTCGTCACTGGATATACAGTGATGACCAGAAGAGTGGTGATCTTGACCTGCAATAAATTTGAGATTAGTAGGGGAGATTACTTAACAAATAATTACTTGATTGTAATTGTGATAAACACGCGAAGAGGTATAGGTGCTATGAAAATAAACGCAGAGAAGGTCAAGGAAAATTTCTCTGAGAAAATGAACTTGAAGCATAAATCTACTGATGAGCCAGGCAGCGGGACAGTCATCAGTACGGAATTTTTGTGTGAGGGGCCTGAGGAAAGAAGTGAAACAGTTCTGATTTCATAGCAGCACAGTCTCATGACTGACAGGAGCATGTCAGAAGTCAAGGGCAAAGGATGTAAATTCTCATAATGGCTAGGAGTACAAGCTCTGGGCCTATATTGTCTGGGTTGGAATCTGCATTTTCCCACTGATCTGTACAGGATTAAGCAAGTTATTTAACCTCTTGTTGTCTTAGTTGTCTCAATTACAAAATGGGAACAGAAGTGGTACCTACCTTAGAATTTTGTTCAATGAATTAATTTTTGGAAAGCACTCTAGACAGGGCCTAGTGTACAATGTTCGGCACATTTTGCTTTCCTGCTTAGTATTAAAGCACACAGAACAGGAAACAGTGGTATACCTTTTGAGCAACCAAGTGCCCAGGAGATCAGCCAGGACACAGGTCCCCACCCTCTGGACCATGGACCAGCGTAGTCCATGGCCTCTTAGAAACCAGGCCACACAATGGGAGGTGAGCAGCAGGTGACAGCAAACCCTTATGCGTATTTACAGCTGCTCTCCACTCTCGCATCACCTCCTGAGCACCGCCTCCTGTCCTGTCAGCAGTGGCATTAGCTTCTCACAGGAGTAAGAATTCTACCGTGAGCTGTGCATGTGGAGCATCTAATTGTGTGCTCCTTATGAGATTCTAATCCCAAACTATCTCCTCTTCTGGTCTCATGGAAAAAAAATGTCTACCATGAAATCAGTTGCTCTTGCCAAAAAGGTTGGAGACAGCTGAATTAGGACAATGGGACAAAGTGACAGGAATCATCAAGCCCATATACGCTGACCTTGACAGTGCAAGAAAGGACTAAAGAGAGGTGCCAGCTCCCAAGTGTCCATTCCCTCCATAGAAGCGTGCTAGGCCAGGGTCAGGTACATGCACTGCAGGGGGGGAATCACGTTTCTGCCAAGACAGTGCTCCTGCTTCTTCATGGTCCAGGGACCAGGGAGCAGAGAGAAGTCAGAAAGAGAAAGGGAGGAGAGGGACCAAGCCAAGTGGAGAAAAGTGCTTGGCTAAGGCCCCTGATTAGGAATTCTCAGCAGAGGTGCATGAAAGGCCCCAAGCTGAAGCCCCTGATTTGGAGGCCTCTGAAGGGAGGGGCCTGAGTGAGGGACATCGGCTGGACCAGGTGGCCTAAGTCCCTGACTTTCTCCCTCCTGAAAACTTCCATGCAGGACTTGTGCCCCAAATCTAGCAGAGGGATAACAGCCTCCCCCTATGAGATCTGCTGGGCAGTCTTCAAAGGTGCCTGTGGTTGAGGCTAAAAGATCACACTTAGGATTTTTGCTTGGAACGGGGTCCTCAATATTTAGTCACAGTTCTACCTTTCTCAGCTACTGGTCAGACTTAAAATTGAGTAAGAACTGTAGCCATGCATCTGGAAGGGAGATTTCCAATTCCAGACTTCCAGTTTAATAATCTCATTTAGGAGGTGTGTGAGTGTGTGTGAGCGCGGGCACACATGCATGTGTGTGTGTGTGTGTGTGTGTGTGTGTGTGTGTGTGTGTATATATATATATATATATATATATATATATATATATATATATACACATACTGATGATCGGCTGGGTGGAAGTAACTGCTAGCCACCCCAGAACCTGTCTTCCCCCTCCCTGCACTGGGGATTGAACCCAGGGCATCCAGTGTGCTGGGCAGGCACCCTACCGCTGAGCTACATCCCCAGCCATCAAGCCCAGCACCTGGCTAAGTCTGGCTCAAGGTGAATTTCCCTGGTGTATCAACTCCCTAGTCCTCTGATGCTTCAGGTTTACTGCAATTTGTTTCAATAAAGACTCCAACAGTTCAGTAAGACTGAGTTGAGATTAGATGGTAGCTCAGGGGTGAAGTCAGTGTGTATGAGAACCTGCTAGGGTCATAGAGCTGAATGAACAGGGAGTCAAAACTGAAAGTCAAGTGTAGCTGGTTCCAAAGCCATGCTCAGGAGCCGGACCGGAAGGAGAAGGAAGAAAAGAAAAGAACTTGAAGATTAGGGGGCTCAGGTGTTATGGTTTAGATCTAGAAGATCCCCCAGACCTTATGTGGTCAGTTCATATGCTTGACTTTCAGATAATTTGATCATGAGGGCTCTTACTTTATCTGAGGATTAAGTGGATTAATCCTGATGGGTAAATTTATGTTTTGATAGGATTACTGGGAGGTGATGCAAATTTAGAAGGTGGGGCCTAGCCGAAGGGAGTGAATCCTGAGGCATAGGATTTGGGGACTATATCCAGTCCTCAGCCCCTTCTTCTCTTTTTCCCCTTCTCCCTGCTTCCTGGCTGCCATGAAGTAAGTAGCTTTTCTCCACAATGCCTTTCTTCCATGGGGATTCTGCCTCACTGTGGGCCTAGAAGCAAAGCAACAAAGTGACTGTGGACTGAAACCTGTAAATTCAAAATGAACCTTTCTTCCTTTAAATTGTGTATGTCAAGTATTTTGTCCCAACAACAGAAAGATGACTAACACATCAAGAATCTGTTATGATGTTTTGGTGACATGCCTGGGGGGAATTGCTAATATTAACAATTGTTGTCAAGAATGGATGGAAGTTTTGCTTGGGATTCTGGAAGAAAATTTTGATCTTTTGGTCACAAGAGTGGAGAATGAAGCTCCTGGGGCTATCGAGCTGGTGGGTGGTGACAGACTGGAGCCAGCAGTCTATCAGTGCAGATGTGTCCAATACCCTCTGCCAACATTTAGCTTTTCCATGTAACATAATGAGGGGGAAAGTAAATCTGAGTCAATGATACATCTGCTCATAAACTTCCATTTGTTAAATATGAAGCAAAATTCTGACAGCCATAAAACAGGGTGAACAGTTGTGTGTTTGTATTAAAATATCATTGAGATAAGCAATAACCAGCTATCCGAGCAAAGGAACATCTGCGATATTATCATGCTATTTCTGGCTGAGTCATCTCATGCTGGGAGAAAACCCAAGGAAATGTAGTTCTCACTTGCGGTGTTCTTAATTGAGTTGAGAAAGGGATCTGCTTTTTATCTTCCCAGGGTAGGGCCTAGAAGTGCAACGGGTATTATGTAAAAATAAATTTTTAGCTGATTGTGACAGTTTACTCCAAATCTTCCCTTGCCACTGATGTTAAAGTATTAAACCTTGCCCTGGTAATTCTTGGAATAAAATGTAAACCCTCACAGTCTTGTCATTTGCCTTTTTGAAAGAAATTTTTTATTTGACTTCTGGATGAGGAGATAGAACATCAGCTATACTACAGAATGCTGTTTCCCAGGTTCTTACCATGAGAAAGCTTAATAGGAAAAATTCCTTCTGTAATGCAAAATACTTGCAATATAAATTGCTTAATAATATATAATTTATTAAACATACATCTTGGGAAGCGATGAGCCTCCCCCCCAAAAGACACTAATTATATTGAATTATATTCTGTAGAATTAAGATACTGCATTGCAGTAAGAAGCCCTAGTATTAATCTGCTGCTAACCTCTCATTATATAGATGACAAAATGTACCCACAGAAATGCAATTACCTTGTGCACCTTACTGATGGGTAAGAGTTATCTCATGCTGGGTTATCTCTTTTCCCTGGGTTTTCTCCCAGCATGAGATGACTCAGGCAAGTTATAAATAAGATCCATCACACGTGGATTAAACATTAGATTTTTGGTCTTGAGCAAAATCATCTTAAGCCTCGATTTACTTACTTCTAACAGGGAAGAACATTACAGAGCCTTGTCTTATATGGTTCTCAAATAAAATAAATGAGATAATATATTTAGACTGCTAAGGCACAGCAGCCTGCTCATTGGAGATGCTAATCTGTTGTTCTCATTACCAGGTTTATTAGAGATAGAAATAAAATAGGACTGAGATAACCAGTTTGTTAACATCACCTCATCCCTACATATATAGGACAAAAGGGAAGGAAAGACAAAGAATCCTAGGTGTTGAAACATTTTGTCATATTCTCCAGGTGTATCTATCTAGCTCATGAAAAGCATACCAGTATACCTAAGGCAGTCCACCATTTCAATCACAAGTTTGAACTATAACTTTCACTGGTATAAATAATGTAAAGAACAAGGCAATGTTAACCCGAAGTGTGACTGAGAGCAAAGACCTGCATACACCAGATGATCCTTCAACTCAGAAACAGGTATTTTCCCCCTCAGTCCCTACAAGGTAAATCTTGCCAGCTGCCGCTAGTTTTAACAGAGCCCCATGCCTTGCATTCAGAAAGTTCGATTTACAAATGTCCTAATAGCCCCACATGCCTACTGAAAACAAAAAGTTCACAGCCCAAAAGCCATTTGTAGGGGCAAATTCAGAGACAGACATGTAGATAAGATACAGGATGATTTTTAAAGACACTGATCTCTGTCTGTCTGTATTAGATATGAAGATCCCTTTGAAAATTACCTTCAAACAGAAAAACACAAAAATGAACAGCTGGTGATATAAAATAGAAATTTCCTTTAAGTAGGGCAAACTAGAGTCATCAACTTAAATTTGTGTTATTTAATAATATATGCTATAACTCTGTACAATTTTATCTATATTGATTAGACAGAACTTTAAAGACATAAAACATTAAATAACTCATTGGGAATACTAAAAGCTTAGAAAGAGTTGTTTTACTTTTAGTACATTGTTCCTATTTAAATATAAAGTACCTGACACAAAGACAAAATCAACATAAACCCTTCTTCTACATGCTCAGCCCTTATGCAAACAAATTGATCTTCTTGACAGCTTTATAAAGTGGGAATACAATGATATTTTACCTTCATTTTCTATATTGTATACTATGGGAACAACTACTTTCCAGTATTAATGGTGTTCACTGGCACACAATAGTAGTTCCCCCAAGAATGCACACCATAACAGCTTTTTTTGCTTCCCAAATAGTGGTTTCTTTTTAGACATGTTAACCGAAATAATTCTAAGCTTCCACTCCCTGGAATTTCTCCTAAAAACCCTTGCTCTGTGTCTTAGTTACTTTTCTTTTTGCTGAGACAAAATACTCAACACCCACAAGTTAAAGGAAGAAAGGATTGTTTTAGTTCACAGTTTGTAGAGGTTTCAGTCCATAGTTAGCTGCCTCCAAGGCAGGGCAGAATGAAACAGAAGGATAGCAGAGAAGAAACAGTCCATGGCAGGGCAAACAGAAAGCAGTAAATGGCAATGAAGCAATAACAGCAAGTCTCCATTTTCCTTTTCTCTCATCCAGGATACAAGTCTTTTGTGTGGTGCCATCCACACCAAGGGTGGACCTCCCTATTATCCACACACAGAACTATGCTAAACCAATTTAATTATCATGGACCCCAGTATCTCACACCCATGATCCATCTACCTCCAAAAAGCACTATCTATGAGCACATGAGGCCTTTGGGGGACATTTATACATAACCCATAACACTCTGGAAAAGATAGCATATGTGTTCTTGTATGACTACTTACAGATATTAACTTCAACTCTTTTCCTAAGTCTTGAAAGACGTCCACCATTCTTCCAAGTTCTAAGAGCCATACACATTAGGGGGTCTTCCTGCTCACCCCATTCCACAGCACAATGTCAGAAATAGGTGGCTATCAACAAAGCATCTTGAGCATCAAGTCAGCTAAATGAATCATGTGTGTATAAAAACCTACAATACCTTTAAAATGTCACTGTAAGGTGTTTGGAGCCATTTGCTGTTATCCATAAAAACCTGTAGTGAATAGCAACAATGTCACAAGCATGTATCTTCTAGACACTGATGGTTCAGTTTGTAAGTGTTACTTTGGACTTCTATTTTTGTAAATGCATTACTTAACATCATTCAAGAACCTGTTTGTCATGCTTAATTATGGTCTACATTAGAGTTTATATTGATTGGTTTTTGACTGACTGAACTCTGCGCAGGGATAAAACAAAAAGTAATTTCCATGAGAAATTTCCATTAGTTTCTGTGCTGTTTAAAATAAAGTATGTTTTTATGATGACTGGAGTCACAATCACTTTTAACTACATCTAAACTCTTGCTATTGAATTGGGTGAGTAAAAATAATGTAAGGTTTACATGTAATCTAAGATAATTTAAGACCTATAGTTGCCAGTCTGCATTAACGTTTTATTAAGTGTACCTGATGTTCCCAGTAATATAATTTTTAGTTTATATTACCTCAAAGTGTTTGAATTTATATTTATACCAAGTAAAAGAAAAACACGGACCAATCTACCACTTCTCGACATATGGTATGGGATCACCTGAAGGTTCTTGCTGTAAAACCTGGGTCCCTCTCCAGTCCTAATAAATCAAACCCTGTTAAGCTTAGTCTGGTGAAATAGTGGTTGATTTTAACCACTGGAAGGTTAATGTTATTGGTGTTATTTGCATTTTAAAAGTAAGGGAACTGAGACTCAGGTTAGGAAACTTGCCTCCACTCACTTATTTATTAGCAGAGTCAAGAACTAACCCCATGTATATTCAATGCCATGACTCATACCCTAAACAATACTCTACACCAAATTTATATGAATTCTATAAATTATACAAATTTATGTGAAATATCTGCATACAATATAGATAAGAAAGGGGGACAAGAATAACACAAAAAGGTAATTCAGTCATCTGGGTATGAGAATCAGAACAATATATTTAAATGCACAATGTATCTATCAAAGTATCCTTCTAAGGAAAAAAATTATCCAAGCTTTCAAGTTATCTCTGCAAGGTGTAAAAAAGTCTAGAAACACAAACAATATTTTATTTTCTATAAATTAAAGATGTCTTTGATGACATTTTATTAGAAAAACAATAGTGATATATTTGCCTATCCGTCTAGACCGTAGGGATATTCATAGATTCAAATATTCCACACTATGGCTTTCACAATCACTGCACTCAGTTTCTGCCCAATCTGGGGGAGGTGCAGCCCTTCACTCTGGGAAAGGGGAGCCTGAGAGCATGGCAGTGAGTGGGATCAGGAATCTCTCACTTATCTTGAGCAGATGCCCAGCAGAGGCTTCCTCTGCCAATGAGCTCTCCCCACCTCCCTCTTCGAGGGAACTCATGAGACACTCATGCAGCACACTGGCCAACAGGAAGGTCTCCACTGTCAGACAGACCTAGCTTCAAAGCCTAGCAGGGTCAGTATCACTGTGGGCTTCTGTTTCCCCACATGTAATGTGAAATTAACACAGGGTTTTTAAAAATAAATCTGAGATAATTCTTTTATGTGTTATTTGGGGAGATTTTCTCACATCTCTTTTGATGCACACTGGTTATACGAGTTAATATAATTCATTATGGCAGATTAATATATGCACATAATATACTTTATTCACCCCACAGGACCTGCCCTGCATCCTTGCATCCTGTCTTCCCCCCTAGTTTTACATTTGGGAGTTTCAAAATGTATTTTGATCATATCCATCCCCCCATTACCCACCCTTTTACCCCCTCGCTTTTATTTCCTTCCTCTTATCTAATAATAGTCTCCCTTCTGCCTTCTAGATGTCTTATGTAGATTCCACAGATTGGGGAGAACATGCAATATTTGTGTGAGTCTGGCTTATTTCAGTAAACATGATGATTTCCAAATCCATCCATTTTACTGCAAATGACAAAATTTTTCTTCTTTATGGCTGAATAATACTCCATTGTGTATATACACCACATTTTCTTTATCCATTCATCTGCTGACATACACTTATTTGGTTCCATAGTTTAGCCATTGTGAATTGTGCTGCAATAAACATTGATATACTGGTATATTTCTATAATATACTGACCATAATTCTTTCAGGAACATACTGAAGAGTGGTATAGCCAGATCAAATGGTATCTCTAGTTTTCGTTTTTTCAAGAACTTCCATATTGATTTCCATCATGGCTATACTAATTTACATTCTCACTAGCAGTGTTCTATTTTCCCCACGTCCTCTCTAGCACTTTTTTTTTTTGAGACAGGGTCTTGCTGTATAGTCCAGGATGGCCTTGAACTCACTAGGTAGCCCACACTTGCCTCAAATTCATGGAAATCCTCCTGTCTCAGCTTTTAAGTGCTGGGATTATAGGCCTGTGCCACCATGCCCAGCTATTTGTATTCTTGATGATAGCCATTCTGACTGGGGAGAGACAGAATCTCAGTGTGGTTTTGATTTGCATTTCCCTATTGACTAAAGATGTTAAACATTTTTTTACATATGTATTGGTCATTTGCACTTCCTTTGAGAAGTATCTGTTCAATTCATTTGCCCATTTATTGGTTTGGTTGGGCTATTTGAGTTTTTGAATTATTTATATATTCTAGTATTAATCATCTGTCAGAAAAATAACTGGCAAAGATGAGATACAATTATCTAGATTTTTGAGCAGTCTTCAGCTGATCTTCCTTCATTTCTCAGGTAGTTTGGCCATCAAGGTCATAGGGAACAAACTGTCCCAACCACCATCTCTGTTCTCTGTGCTCCAGGCCCCCAGCTTTGGGCATGGTTCTTTCCAGTGATACTAATAGTTTTCAACCAGGCACCTTCATGGCTCTCAACTTATGCTTATCATTTGTATCCGGTGTTCTACTCCTTCTTAATTACCCACATGCTTTTCCTAAAACAGTCACTTCCTGATATCCAAACCTCACACACAGCTTTCCATACCCATATCACATGTATACAGCATTCCTAGCCTGGTAAATGGGTTTGTTCCCTGATGTCATGGCCACCATAAGGAGAAGTCCATCAGAAGGCAATGGTTTCCCCTAAAGCCTTCTATTATTTTAAATATTATATTTAAAACTCTATGTAACCAGAGGGTGAAGGAATAATATGGAAGAAAATAAACTGGATGAAAGTCTTGCTTACCTAGAAATCAGCAAAGTTATTGGTCACAGAATAGGGGCAAAAAGGCAAAAAAAAAAAAAAAAAAAAAAAAAAAAAAAAAAAAAAAAAAAAAAAAAAAAAAAAAAAAAAAAAAAAAAAAAAAAACAAACCCAGAAATTTCCCATGGTAAAAGAGAAAATACTGTACATCAAGGAAAGGATTCTTGTGTGAAAATATGAAAGTTAAATTTGCATATAACCACCTAAAATGACACACACATTTTTGTTAACTGTAGCTATCTTAATGGGAGGGAAAAATAGTCACATTAACATCCCATGCTGCTTATCATATTTGTCACTTTTACAATGTATTACTATTATTTAAGACAAAAATTATCATGGTCAAGTGTTCAGTAAAGGTAGGGACCATCATCTATTCACAGGCTTTTTGCTCCAGACCTGAAAATCTTTCCAAGAGTCCTAGTTTTATATTTTACAAAGGAAGATCATCACTTTGAGACACTATACTGTATATCAGTTTCTTTAAAAATAACATTTCTAGATCAAATATTAAATTCTTGGGCTTTTCATTAATGTTTTGAATATTTCAAGATTGTGGGTTATGCTTTTTCTTTTCAAAGGAAAATCACTCTTTGCCAGTGCTGCAGTTAGAGCAAGAAACATATTCCTCTCCAAATTGCCTTTTTTATTTTTTACTGTTGTGTTACAGCACAACCTTCTGTGTATAGCATACAAATGATAGGTGGTAAAGATATTGTGGGCTTGCATGCATAATAAATATAGTTCTATTTGAGTAGCTGGTGAGTATTTCATAATGCAAGAGTAGAAAATGGGACAATTTAAATATTTTGGGAGATTTCAATACATATTCACTGTGCATGCATATACATATTTACATACCATTTTCAACACTCTTATTTATAAGCAAATAGCCAAACAGGCAATTATTTGTATGTGGGCCAATATGACACAGTCAATGATTTGGAAAATATAGGCTAGTTAACGAACTCATTATTGTAAAATAGGAAATGAAAGGAAGGTCTATCAACTATTTGAGACACAAGTCACTGCAGGTAGACTATTTCCCTGAAAATGAAATTTAGGAGCTATGTCTAGAAATAAGTCCTCTCATTTCTGTAATGTTTTAAGAGGACACGTAAATATGAAACGTTTGAATAAACCCATTTCTATAGTAAAATGTGACTCCATACCTTTCTGTTAAAGAGATGAGGAAACTGAGATCAACACACTTCTTGTGATTTTACATTTTAATCCAAGGAATGTTATGTTAGTTGGGCTATAGCTGCTAAGGCAGTCATTATTTGAATCACAAATGATAATACCCATCAAGAGGGGTCAAAGAAACCCAATGAGCTCTTACATGAATGGCAGAGTTCCTGCGGAAGTCAAGTATTTGAAATGACTCGACAGGAGCAGACAGAGGAGACAGGCACTGGAAGGGTTGGGTGGCTTGGGCTGGTTAAAGCGTCACGGACAAGTGACAGGTGCCTCCAGCGCTCCATCACTACCCATCCCGGTAAACAGTGAATGAAAACGACTGATCTACAATTTGCATCCTCTTTTCAGTCCATCAACAGAACATTATTAAAACCAGTCAGCCAAAACCCATTAGAACGGCGCTCACGTATGAAACAATGCCCAGGTCTGGTTGTTCTCCATTTTTATGCACTGCTACAGGACTATAAATATTCATCGTAATGTAACTGAAAATTATTGAAGTGAGAAAAAAGAGAAACAGGGAAGCCATTTGCTTCAATTCATAAACAGCATCTGTTGGGAAGTTATTCATAGATTGCTCCAGGGCCTGCTGAACAGCAAGCCCATGGAAAAGGATGCCATTGTGAGCAAATTGGCGCAAACTGCATGGAGATGCTATTAGACATGATTCACTGACAGTCAGGGAGAATGATCAGGCACTGGCTTGTTTTATGTGTTCTTTTATCACTGGGACACAGAACTACCCTCCAGCCAAAGTCTCTCACAGTTCAAATTAGACCAGCAGCCTTCCGAGTGTATCAGGGCTAACTAGTGGTGAGGGAAAGTTAGAGGAAGCAGCCATCCTCCAGGTCACAGAGCCTGGTCAGCCGCCTGCACCTGGGACTGCGGCGCCTCCCACCTGTGCAACTCGGCAGACTCGGGTGTCCCTGGCAGCACACTGTCTGTCAAGAATCGGACATTGATGAGCAAACTTTCTAGAAGGCGAAAGCTAAATCACTGGTGTGCTGTCCCTGAAAGGAGCTGGTGGGACGCTCACTGCGTACCAGAGTGATGCTAAGAAGAAACATTAGCAGGCAATTCTTTCTGATCTGGCATGGTAGCAAAGTTATATTTCATCAAAAACCAGATTTATGGCTTCCTAGTCAAAGCCCCAAACTCAGTTCAAAGAAAATAAAAACAGCAAGAGCCTTCAAATGTGAAGTGATCATGAATAAAATAGATGGGTTGATTTAGTAACTGTTTATACTTGTATATTGATTTATGTGTTTGTGGTTAAAAGGCATCTTTGAGACTGAGAAAGACAATGTTTACCTCAAATTTGGGGTGTATTTTGGCAACCTGAATGTTGTCCATTTCAGAATGAATGAAGTGATCAATCTTAATATCATTAAGAGAGAGATAAGCAGGCATAATATGTCTCTTCATATAAGGGATTGGAACAGTTTTACTCTTCCCATGAAAGACCCTTGCACATGCAGTACACATACACATGCACACACACATACACACACAAACACAAAGTTTAAATCAGATCAGGCCTTTAGACCTAATTACTACTTCATATGTATGTATATATATATGGTGTTATACACATTAACACCATGGAAATACCATCAGCAATTTTCATATTATGGAAAAGTACAAGTTACCAGATTTCCCCCAAAAACCAATCACGAAGAAAATAAAGAACTTGGAGAAAGGCGGGTGAGTATAGACTAAAAGAGACTTGAGAGAGATCAAGTAAATTCAGTATGTAGGTATTATTTAAATTCTTATTTAAATGAACCAATTAATTTTCAAGAGAAAAAAATGAATAAATTAAATATACATATACATAATTTGTTGACTGGATACTGCATCATTTTAAGGACTTAGTATCGATATTTTTGATATAATAATAGTATTGTAGATATAGTTTTAAATAGTCCTTTTTTGTGATACATATGGAAGTATGGATTTAAAGTAACCTTCCTTAAAGGAAGAGCAGATGAAAAGAATTTCAAGGTTGGACAATTATTGAAGCTAGGTTATAGAACACACAGCTATATTTCATCAATTTTCTCTACTTTTTGCTCTCTTCCATGATAGTTTTATAACATCATTTAACTTACACAGTGTTTTATAACCCACTAGCTTAAAGGAACTGATTGTTAAATTTTCAGTCTCTTAGTAAACTATTGATGACTTAAAAATTAGCCACAGTGAGTGTATTTACACTGTAAAAATCAGTTAATGCTCCAAACCAAGAGTTTTATCATTATTACTCTTATTATGAAGAATTGATTGTTGAACATTAGCACACTACTGCACATAACCCAATGCCTAATGCACAGAACTATACATCTAATTAGGAAAACTTTCTCAGAGTATAAGAAGTTGTCTAGATTCCTCTCTGCCCCTACTACCTGTTTTTAGTTGCTTGAAATTCCACAGTCTGTGGCACTCCCACACTTCAGCATTCTACCTGGGCTCCAATCCTACCTTCCTTCAGTAAATCCTTGATGTTTCTTCTTTATCAAAACTTACTAGCCCGTGACCCCTTTCCCATATAACTTACCGTGAAACCAATGCTCAGATGTCCAGATTAACTGATTCTAGGTAGGTATAAAGAAACTTGAATTTCTCCAAAGTAATTTTCTTCAGAAATTTATAGTCTTCTGGCCAGCTTTGTATTCTTATGTAATTCTATAATTATTAAGTTTTTTTTTTTTTTTTGGTAGTAATGTGGATTGAAACCAGGGCCTTCATACTGAGCTATGTCCTCAGCCCGTTTTGATTTTTTGTTGGGACAAGTTCTCACTAAGTTGCTCAGGTTGGGCTCAAACTTTCCATTTCCTGCTTCTGCCTCTCAGAGTGCTGGAATTACAAGCATGCACCACCATCCAGGAATCCAGTCTCTTTTATATACACTGATTTATTCTTGATATTAAGTGAGTATACATTACATAAAAGATAAGCCCTCATTAATACATTGTCTTATTAAATCCTACAAATAAATGCATGAGCTATGAATGAACATCTAAGAACATGAGAGAAAGAGAGAGAAAGAGAGACAGAGAGAGGGAGAGAGAGAATTACCTTGACTAAGGCTACTTGTCTAGTTAGAGATAAATTTAAGAACAAAGACTCAGGAATATTTTCTATCACATTTCAAAAATCTTTCTACAAAATCACTAGTTCATTGTTTGTGTACACATGTAAGAGGTCTGTGTAAATGTGAATCACCAAAGAATGAAACCCTAAAGTTTCTTTCTTCCCTCTCCCACAGGTGTGGGTGTGAAGGCCATGAGCTAGCTAAATCCAGTTTATAAGCATTTGTTATTAAGTGCCTATGTAGCAAATGCAGTGCATGCTAGATTCTATCAAAAAATAAAAACATACCAGATTTTATGAAAAAGAGATGTTGGCTCTGTTAATTTGTAGTTAGCTTGGAATGCCAAAAGGGTGTATTTTGTTTGAAATATTGTGATTTGCAAAATTATGTGGTTGTTATTCCTGTTTTCTTCATGCATTCCAACCAAAGCCGTGCCAAATTTAGGAGCTATTTAGGAGGCAAAGGCTGTTGTGTCATTAACATCTAAATTCACTAGTTTGCATCCTTCTAAACCAGATGAGCAAGACAAACAATCCCATCAATATTTGTGGTTTCTTTCTGCTATTCTTTGACTATTACCCGTAACTTGGATCCTGCAACTGAGAAAATGGCCAGGTATGTGGGGAGGGGTGGGGGAGAGATGTGATCTTCATGCTAATGCTAAATAAAAAGGACATATCCTGCCCCTGTGTGCTCTTGGCAGAAATTTGAGTAGAAATTAAGTGATTCTAGTTGTTCATTAATTCCACTCTCTCTTTTTATTTGTGAATTCCTATATTTTATTACTGACCACCCACTAACTGCCAGAGACTGATAAGCACTTGGGATATGACAGTGAAAGATCTTGGCCCCCAAGAGCTCGCAGGCATGTGACAGGGAGACTGAATAGTAACATCCAAGCACACAGAGGACATAAAAGTACCAAAGTGCGCAATGGAAGCACAAAGGACCACCTCACCTGGAGCCCAGGTACAAAGAAGTACCCTCAAAGGCTGAGACATCTCAGCCAAAGCAGAAAACACAATGCAGAATTTTTCCAGTGAAGTCATTGAACTGGGAGGAGACACTGCAGACACTGAGAACATCACATATGCCAAAATGGGGAAGGTACCACCCTGAGATAGTTTGATTCAGTGGGGTGAAGCAAAACCCGGGAAAGTGTGATTTTGTCAATCACCCCAAAGACATTCTAATGAAAATAACTAAAATTGTTGACAAGGTCAGTGGCAACACAATAGCGTTGACTAGTTCAGAATGTGATCAATCTGGAAATTTTTGAAAATTTGTATCTGGTATTCACAGAGGACCATTTATGTCCTCATTTTAAGCTGCTTGCTTAATTATCTACTGCGTGTAAAGGTTGGTAGGCTAAAATGAGAGCCTGGGAGGTGGACCAGGCAGCTACCAAGACAGAGAGAATGCAGGCATGTGGTACAAACGAGGAACACAGCACAAGGTATATAGTGCAAAAAGAGGCTTCCCAGGCTGCAACTTGCTGAACTAGGACCAGAGGTGAGTGTGGAACGTGGAAGCAGAGGGTAAAAGGTTTGCAGGTAGTTGAGACTCGTAGTTTCAAAGACTGGATTGAAGCTAGGTTTGTCCTGGTTTTGCCACAACCTCAGCAAATATTTTCTCAAATGAGACTCAAAGTACCATATCCAAAGAACTACTGCACTCAGCTGTTAGAAACCCAAGAGACCACTTATCTTAGCACTGTATTTTGCAATAGGCAGAGCATGATGACAAGGGCGGGGATTTTGGAACTGGATGTTGTCCAGGTTTGATCCTGCTTCATACTTGTTAACTGTGAAATCTGTATATGTTTGCAACTCTCTTGGGCTTGGTTTCTTCATAATGTAAGAAATGAATTTTTAACAGGACTTATCAATTCATTCATTCAAAAAAGATGAAGGATTTTACTCTATGTACGTGATTTTTCTAGGTTCTGAGGATCAACAATAAATAAAATGAAAAACCTCTGCCCTCATCTAGCATAGACAACCAAGTAAAGGTATATGTATCCTTTCCCGAGGACTCTTAACACAAACTGGGCAGCTGAAAACAACAGAAAGTTCTCCTGAGGTCGAGAAGTGTGAATTCAAGGTATCTATGGGGCCATCTTTCCTCCACAGGCTCTGGGACAGCATCTTTACTCACTTCCTGTAGTTTCAAAAGGTTGCCAGCAATCCTCGGGGTTCTCTGCCTATAGACACAGGCCTCTAATCTCTTCCAATATGGTCCCAGGGCACTGTCCCAATGTGTCAAAATTTCACTCATCTTGAAGGACACCAGTCACTGGATTTAGAAGATACCAGTTGTTGGTCCACACTGATTCAACATGAATTCATCTTAATGTTTAAATCTGAGAAAACTCAATTTCCAAATAAGGTCACATTTGGTGTAGAATTTGAAAATATCTTTTTTAGGGAACATAATTCAACCCATAAAAGTAGGTTATGGACAACCTGACCAGATGATGTCTGCCACTTCATCCCAAGATCACGCTTTCCAAGAGGTCCTCAGTGAATGACAGCTAACACAGGTAACATGTTCTGCTCTTGTTTTATGTATAAGGGCACTGAAGTTGCCTTGCTCACCAAGGATCACAAAAACAATATATCAAAAACTAGAATCCTGGTCAAATAACTCCTCACAGAAAGAAAGTCATCTCAAAATAGGTATGATCTCTCCCAAAAGTGTCCTCATATGCCTTAGGGTTCCTTTAAAATGTAGTTATTAAGTGGACAGTTGTTATTTTTAATAATTATGTATTTATTTCAATGTATGTTAAAAGAACTATTATATGCACATTAAATCCATGATATCATAGATAATACTTATTATGAGCTTGCCATTTAAAATAAAGTGACTAAATTCGTAGAAAAATTAAGAAAGGAGTTGGTAAGTAGTATATGAAAAATGCTGCAATACGTGGGTGACTCAAGGTTCAGAAAAGGGATCCTGCCCTGTGTTGTTTCTTTTTTCATCCTGTCAAACAGACTAGCATTCCCAGGTGTATGTTCAATATAGATCCAACAAAATGCAGAGAAATTCCACAACTGGCACATTGAGCATGAACACTAATACACCATCGTATCGGCCACCTGCTTAAATGAGTCAGTTCCAAAACTTACCATAAAACCATAATAATCAAAATTCTGTGGTAATGGCATAAGAGTATACATACAAATCAATGGGATAGTAAAAATCCAGAAATGAACTCATACATATAGGACTAATGGATTTTCAACTAGGATAACATGATAATTCAATTGGAAGAGGACTGTCTTTCAAACAAATGATACTAAGACAATTGAAAACTCCCTATTACATAAAAAACAAATAAATTGTATGTCTGACATGGACGTATTATTCACACTGTGTGTATGTGTGTGTATGTGTGTGTGTGTGTGTCGATTGTACTCCATCCTGGAGTTATCTTTTTATTTACGATATCTTTAGCTCTTTTTTCTTTAGATGCTTGCTCTTTAGCTGTCATACCTAATAAAACATTGCCTAAAACACAGTCACAAGCTTTATAACTATGTTTTTCTTCTACGCATTTTCAGTTTTAGCTCTAACATGTGGGTCTTTGATCTATTTTGAGTTTACTTTATAAAGCATTCTCTCAGTTTTTGCTCATCTTAGAGTAAATTAATTTTGCCTATATTTTTCTAGGAAGTTTTGATGAATCTAGTGTGTGAGTCTTTTTCTTCAAACACTTTGACAATGTCATCCCACACCCTCTAACCTTCATCATTTCTAATGAGAAAACAGTTAATATTTTTATTTGCGCATCTTAATTATACAGAATAATGGGTTTCATTCTGACATTTTCATACACGCACAAAATGTACTTCAACCGTACCCTTCCCCACACCCCCATTCTCCAACCTCCCTTCTTCCCTCCCCATCCCTTTTCTCTTCTCTAATACTCTCCCTCAATTTTCATATCAGCTGCCTTTTTTCTTCTTTCTAGATTTCACAGATAAGAAAAACATTTGATACTTGTCTCACTCTGGCTTATTTAACCTAACATGATGATCTCTAGTTCCATTTTCCTACAAACAACATGATTTTGCTCTGCATTATGCATAACTAGTGCTCCCTTATGTACGTATACCACATTTCCCTTATCCATTCACTGCACCTTCAGTACCTAAGCGTGTTCCATTAGCTGGCTACTGTGAATATGGTTTACTGTGATAAACATGGTTATGCAGATATTTCTAGAGCACTCTGACTTTGATCCCTTTGGGTATATGGCAAGGAGCAGTACAGCCAGTAGGAAAGTGGAATACTGGTGTACAAATACTATAGGATAGTTCTACTTTTAATTTTTTTAGGACTCTCCATACTGATTCCCATAGTGGCTGTACCAATTTACATTCCCACCAGTAGTCTATAAGGGTTCCTTTTCCTCTGTATCCTTGCCAGCACGTATGATGTTTGGAGTCTTAATGATAGCAATTCTGACCGGAGTAAAATGGAATTTAAACACAGTTTTGATTTGCATTTTCCTGGTGAAAATGTGGAACCTTTTTTATATCATTGTTGGCCATTTGTACTTCTTTTGAAAAGTATCTATTCAGTGTATTCAACAATTTATTGATCAAATTACTTGTCCCTTTGATGTTAATTATTTTTTAGTATTTTATATATTCTGGATATTAAACTTCTGCCTGAGGAAGACTGACACAGATTTTCGCCCATTCTGTAGGCTGCCTCTTTGCTCTGATATTTGTTTCTTTTCCTGTGAAGCTCTTTAATTTGATTCAATCCCATTTGTTGTTCTTGCTGTCATTTCCTGAGCTACTGGAGTCCTACTTGGGAAATTTTTGCCTATACTTAAATCTTAAAGTGCTTCCCCTCTGTTTTCCTTTAACAGCTTCAAAGTTTCAGGAATTACAATTAGGTCTTTGATCCATTTTAACTTGACTTTTGTACAAAATGGCAGATAGGGATCTAGTTTCAATATTCTATATGTGGATAACCAGTTTGTCTAGCACTATTTGTTAGACCATCTTCTCTTTAATGTATATTTTTCACTCTTTTCTTGAGGGTTTATTTCTGGGTCCTCTATTCTATTTCATTAGTCTACACACCTATTTCTACACCGACACCATGCTGTTTTTGTTACAAGGGCTCCACAGTATGTTTTGAAATACATATATATGTTATATGTTGTTTGATGTTGAGATGCCTCCAGCAATGCTATTTATGCTCAGAAGTGTTTTGGCTATTTGGAGTCTTCTGTGTGTCCACATTAATTTTAAGTTTTCTATGGAGAATGACTTTGGTGTTTTCATGGGGAGTGCATTGAATCTACAAATCACTTTTGATAGTTGGGCATTTTATTTTATTTTATTTTATTTTTTAAGAGTAGGTAATTTATTGAGAGAGAGAAAGAGCTCCTGAGAGACAGGAGGGGACCTAAGTGGGTTGCCAATGAGCTCACTTTTCAGGGGAAGTTTTATAAAGCACAATTGCGAAGCAAGTACAATGTGTGTCAAAATGATGATTAACCAATAATATTACAAGTGTAGTTGCTTAGGTAATATTGATCCAATGGGGAAGAAGGTCACAGAGCAAATGGACATGGAAAGAATGAAGACATTCGGGATGGGGTGGATCTGGAGGTCTTGGTCACCCACCTGGGTGACCTAGACTTTATCAGATCAAATGAGTGTGATCTTCAGTTCATTGTTTACCCCTCAGCCAGGGGTGTAGCTCTGGTCATTCTATCCTTAAGGTCTGACCTTCAATGGTTGCGCCTCCAGCCATAGTTGTAGTGTATTCTCCTCTTGCATATTGACTCCATCGAGGGCCCAGCCCTGTCTGACTGCCTATAATATTTCTACCTTCCTTAGCTGTCTGTAATATTCCCCCCTCTGAAGAGGTACCCTCACTGCAGTTAGGGGAGAATGGGCGAAGTTTCCATCTTGCTGCTTAAGCCGAGAAGGGTCGGTGTCAGGGAGACCACAGTCACTGACCTCTGGAAAGGCGATAGTGGGAATCTCAAGAGTTAAGATGCCTCCTCATCAGCGGAAGATCAGAGCAAAAGGAAACTGGGGCAGAACAGGCTTGACATTCCCCTCTAGAATGTAGAGGGGAGATCAGGCCAGACCGTCCCAGTGAAACCTTTCCCCCGAGTCTTAAGTATGGCTGCTGGCACTAATTGCCCTTTAACTGGCAGTTGGGGGTCCCGTAAGTTACGAATAGGCATGACTATTTCTTAGATATAAACTAGATTTCATAAATAGACCCATTTTATAACATTTCACATTTTGGTTAGTATCAAAGTCCGTCCACTAGGGGAAGCTCTACCATTATTTTGCCTAGCACTGTGTGCTGTCTAAAATAACAAACCACAATAGTCAAAACAAGTCAAACAGGTCAAGCAAAGAGCATCAGTAAATTCAGTAACTAGTAAGTACAAATACAGCACATACAAAAACAGGAATATAAAAACTTGCCTAATAAAATTTTGCACCAAAGAAACACCATAATCTTCCCATGTTCTCGATTTAAATTTCACTTAACAAAAGGACAAGGCATAAAAATTCAAGGTATAACAGACAAGGCATGAGCAACTGAAAAGCGAGAATGACAATTTCTGATTACCTAAACGACTCACAATCCGGAATCTATGAAAAGCAAAAGGAAAAGCAAACTCTTACCTCCTCTAATTATCTCGCCAGGGCCTCCAAATGATATAGGGGAAAAAATATAACTCGCAACCTGCTAGATGTCAGGTATGCTGAGTTCATGTTCCCCGAAATCAAAGAATGAATTCTAAGGAACAAAGGAGGTTAAGAAAGTAGGAAATTTATTGAGAGACAGAAAGAGACCTCCATGGAGACAGGAGGGGACCCGAGTGGCTTGTCCAGTATGGCCATTTTAACACTACTCTCCCAATCCATGAACAAGGAAGGTCTTTCTATCTTCTAGTGTATTTTTCAGTATCTTTCTTCGTGCTTTATGATTTTCTCTGTAGAGATCTCTCACTTCTTTGGTTAAGTTTATTCCTGGGCATGTTATTTTTTTCACACTTTTTGTGAATCGTATTTTCCTGATTTCTTTTTCAGTGAGTTTATTATTGGATTACAGGAAAACTACTGTTTGCTGTCCATTGGTTTTGTGTACTGCTACTTTGCTTACTGTATTGGTTCTAAGAGATTTTTGTGCACTCTTCAGGGTTTTCTATGTATAGAATCACACCTTCTGCAAACAAGGATGATTTGACTTCCTTCTTTCCTCCTCGTGTCCAGTTTATTCCTTTCTCTACTGTGATTTTTCTGATTAAGTTTCCCAAATACATCTTGAATAAAAATGGTGAGAATGGACACCCTTGGCTTCACCCATGGGTGATTCTAACCTTGATTCTGTTTGCGTGGTGTAGTACATTTATTGATTAACATATGGCGAATCATCCTTGCATCCCCGAAATGAAACTCACTTAACAATAGTGTATAATCTTTTTAGTGTGTTGCTGAATTTGATTTGTAAGTATTTTATTGAGGATATTTGTGTCTATGTTCACCAGAATTATTGGTCTCTAATTTTTTTTAATCATATCCTTATCTGATTTTGGTGTAAAGATGACATTGACTTTGTAGCATGCATTTAGAACTGTGCTTTCCCTTTCTTTTTCATAGATAAGACTAAGGAGGATTGGTGTTAATTATTCCCTAAAGTTTGGGTAAAATTCAGCCTTCAGAATACAAAATCAGCACTGAAAATCAATAGCTTTTCTCAATGCCAATAATTAACTAGCTGAGAAAGAAGTCAGGAAAACAATTCCATGCACGATATTCCTCCCCCGAGAAAATTAACACATCTAGGAAGAAACTAAATCAAGGAAGTGAAACACCCCATACACTGAAAAAAGAAATTGAAGAAGATACTAGAAGATAGGAAGTCCTCTCATATGTATTGGACTGTATAATATTGTTAAAATGACCATGTTACCAAAAGCAATCTGCAGATTCAATGCAATCACCATCAAAATTCCAATGACATTCTTCACAGAAGTAGAAAAAAAAATCCAATAATTCACACACACACACAAAAAAAGAATAGCCAAAGCAATCCTAAGCAAAAAGAGAAAGACTGGAAATGTCACAACTTCTATTTTAAATTATCCTACAAGGCCATAACAACAAAAACAGCATGACACCAGCACAAAAATAGACACATAGACCAATTGAACAGAATAGAGGAAAGAGAAACAAAACCATGAAATTAAGTCATCTGATTCTTCACAAAGAAGCCAAAAATATATGTTAGAAAAAAAGATAGCCTCTTAACAAACAGTGCTGGTAAAACTGGATATCTCTATGTAGAAGACTGAAACTAGATCTCTATCACTCTGTGTAAAAATCAATACAAAATGGATCAAACACCCTAGTATAAGACCTATAACTTTAAAACTGCTAAAAGATGGGGTTGGGGATTTAGCTCAGTGGTACAGCAATTGCTTAGTAAGCCTAAGGCCCTGAGTTCGATCCCCAGCATCCCTCTTAAAATTGCTAAATGAAAACATATAGGAAAGCATTAAAGCCATAGGCAAAAGCAAAGACTTCCTGAATAGGATACTAATAGCACAGGAAATAGTAGCAGAAATCAACAAATGGGACTACATGAAATTTAAAAGACTCCCAACAGCAAGGGAAATAACAGAGTAAAGAGAAAACTTCGGGTGAAAAATTGTTGCCAGAGCCTCTTTTGACAGAAGAGACATACTTAGAATATGTAAAAAATTAATAGCTAGGACATACAATGAACTCACACCAAAACGTAACACCAAAAAAATCAAATAGCCCAATTAATAAATCGGCAAATGAACTGAATAGATGCTTTCCAAAAGAAGTACAAGTAGCCAATAGGTATATATTTGCCATTAAGCTTCATTGAGATCCCATCTCACCCAAGTCAGAATGGCTATCATCAAAAGTAAGTAAAATAGAAAAAAAAAAAAAAAACAATAAATGCTGGTGAAGATTTGGGGAAAAGTGGGATATTCTACACTCCTGATGGGAATGCAAATTTGTACAGTCACTATGGAAATCAATATGTAAATTCTTAAAAAAAAACTAAAAACAAAATTAAAAAACCTACCACATGACCCAGCTATACCATTCCTTCAGAATAACACTAGATTTCTCAGCAGAAACTCTAATGATTGTCTTTTGTGGATACCTGCCACCCTGTCAGTACAGCAGAGTTTCCCCCCAGGGACCCTGAATTGCAGTTGTTCTATGATTTCTGGTCCCAAGTAGCTCAGTCCCAAACAATAAGGCACCTCTCAAGATAGTTCCTGGTTATAGCACTCCAGTATAAAGCAAGTGCTGCGGTGGATTTCTTCCATGCAGGAGGAGTCACTTTCAGCTGAAATCCCTATGCTGAATTACAACCTCTGATACTTGTGGGTTTCCCCTGTGGCTAGGGCTGTGGGACCATTGTTTATCACTGAGCTGTCAACAATCTCTCCGTTTACTCTGTATTTGTTATGTTGTGTTCCTCTTCCCCCGAGGGAGTTGGGGTTGGTAAAGTTGGGTTTCTCTTTCCCCCCAGGCAGTTGGGGTTGAATGATTCTGTACTTTTCTCTGAGTTGCCTTCTGTTTCTTTGTGGTTTTAAGCAGTCCTATCACCTCTTTCTTGATTCATGGAGCTCTTCCTCTATTTATCTCTTAGGAATATAGTTCCTCCTTTCAGATTCTAACTCTTCTCACTCAGAATCATACAAAGTCTATTTTTATTCTGTCACCATATCTGGAAACCTCCAGCTGTGACTGAGGATCCTTTATAAGCGATGAATCATTTCTTTCTTGCTGACTTCAAGAGTTTGTGTTTGCTTTTGGCTTCTAAATTGGTTGTGATTTACTTCTGTGTAAATCCCTTTAAATTTATCACACTTGGAGCTCGGTGATGAGATTTTTTTTTAATGATGCGATGTGTAGAGAAATATTTCCATCAAATTTGAGACATTTCAGCCATTATTTTCAAATATTTTAATATCTTTTCTCTCTCTTCTTGAGTTTCCCATCACATTTCTCTGACTGAATAATTTCTATTCACCTATATTCAAGTTCGGTTGCTCTTTATTCTACCTGTATAAATTAGTTCTTTATGCGCAATAGCAAATTTTCTATTTCAGTTAATGTGTTTTCCAACTCCAGGATTTCTGTTTAGCAATATTTATGAATAATTTCCATATCTGTATTAGTAGCCTTTATTTGGTAAGAATTTATTTTCATACTTACCTCTATTTTTATAAACATGTTTCCTTTAGTTTTCAAAATAGCATTTTTTTTAAAATAGCTGATTTAAAGTCTTTATCTCCTTAGTCAAACATTTTGGCTTCCTCAGAGTCTGTTTCCACCAATTGCACTTTTACAGTGTATAAACTACATTTTATGGAATTTTATTTGCTTTTGTATGCCTAATAACTTTTTCGTTGAAAACCGAACATTTTAAATAATGTGAAAACTCTGAAAATCAGATGTTACCTTTTCCACTATTTGCTGTTATTTCTTATTAATGTTTGTTTAGTAAACTTTTTCAACTAATTCTGTGCAATCTGTTTTTGTGTTATTTGGTCAATAAAACAAATGCTCAGTTAGCTTAGTAGTTGTGAATAACTGAACAGATATTTCCTTAAAAGCCTGAAAGGAACAAGTGCCCAAGTCCTTGCTGAGCAGCTGCAGGGACACATGCCAAACATCCTGTCAGCTAGTTAACAACATCACTTTAATCTTTTCTTGTTACTTACACAGAACCACAGAATCAACCAGAATTGAGAGCTTAGGACATTTATTGGTCTTTCCAGAACATCCATACAGCCCTGGGAATACTTATAGACCCACATACAGACATGGCTTTCTACATTCCCAGGAATATGCTGGACTTTTTTCAAAGCTTTCATGGACTTATCATTCCCCAGCTTTGGTTTTTTAGTCTTTTAGCTATCCTATTATTGGCTCACATTTTATTCACTATCTCAGGCAACCCCATAGTTAAACACTGGCCTCTAAATAGTTTTTAACAAAAGTTTTCCCCAAAATAATTTCACTTGGTGATACATAAGCCAAATGAAGACATTTTTGCAAGTGGGATCTTCCCAGGAACCACCAAACAAGTCAAATAATAACAATTCTAGAAGAATGAGTCTTTGCAGAAGCTTCATCACATTCTGCCTGCTCTAGTAGGTATGACATTGCTAGATTATCCCATGTTGTGGTCTGCTGGTTTTAAGAGCTACCACTATGGTACTATGGAGGGGGCTAGATAAAGCAAGTTAAGGGGCAACAATTCACATGTCCTCTGATATGAATGCTACCCTAGATTGGTGCAAGCCTTTAGTTAATTCCCAATATTCTGAAAAAGTTAGTTCTGACCTTCTTTTTACCAGCTTTCTCATTGCTTTTATGAAGGCAAGAACTTTGGGAAGTCCTCACTTATCATTTTCAGTGCTATTACCTTTGTCTCCAAGTGCAGGGTTAGTTTACAGCCTGCACTATAAACTCCTCCCCTCATTCTTTTTTCTGCTTATTTTCCCTCCCTTAGTTTATTCCCAGAAAATAACAAGTGTCATTGTTAATTTATCTTCATTTGGTAGCCATTTTCACAAAGAAACAAAGTTATTCTTGTTGCTTTAATCAACTCATAAATATTATTAGATACAGAAAATAATCAAGACATCAAAGTCCCATTAAGATCTGATGATGGGATGCCGCTGTGCACTCACTAAAGGTTTCACCTGCAAAATTTAAAACTGTTACCTGTTACAGACTGAAGCTATCAGTGCACCACTTAAATTCTGAGGTTTTCATTACCAAGACCAAAATGTCTATGTAAACTTCAGAGATTTTTTTTTTGTAGTTGATTTCTAGAATGTAATAGTCAGTGATATGTGATAGCAAAAGTACCATTACTAGTTCTTTCTTTCAGTCAGATTTAAACTGTCTCTCAGCACTTCCCCAAATTCTAAATTCTTTTCTGCCTGAGGGAAGGCAAAGCATTTCCTTCTGTGAGAAGCAGTCAACATGCTGTAAAAGCAACAGCTGGCCAGAAGTGATTTTCCCTTCCTATGGAGCAAGGCACAGACAGAAGTGAATCATTATGTTTCTAGGTAAGAATCCCAGATTGGTAATTCTTGGGGCTTTATTTAACTTCTTCTGTTTGAAGGACATTAGCACATCATTTCTCTACAGCATTTACAGAGCATAAGCAGAAATACCTCTGACCAAATACAATGATGCAAATTCATTCAATTGAGGCTACTATGAAAGCATTAACACAGAACTCACACCATAGTACTTTATTACAATTAACCCAGAAATAAAACACAATCTAGGGATGGTTATGGCTGGGAGGTCTCAGAGGCAGTTGCGAAATGGGAACTTGTGTTTTACCATAAGAATTATTCAGTAAGTGGAAATCCAGTGTTTTAAATTTGCCCAGTTTTGGGTCACATTAAAAACATTTTTACCACTAATTATCTAAATATTTATGGTTTAGAGACTTAGAGTAGTTTTTGTTTTAAACTAAAACGTGAACAGAATTTGTTTGTTGGTTTTCAAAACAGTGCTGCAAAAACAATGCTTTTGCAGCATTGTTTTGAAAAAGCGCCTGACCCGCTATCTCAACTGGTGAACAGCACAGACATTTCCTAACTCCTGGGGAGGGTAGCAGCTGTTCTGATCTGCCAAATTCAAGGTCACTGGTGCGAAATGGTGACTGCTCCAGAGGACACATTTGTCTGCCTCCAAGTCTGTCCCGGAACATCTGGGTGGGACAGAAGCTCACAGATACCTTGTTCACTGTTGCAGACAGACCTGAAAGATACGGGTCTGGGGAAGGAAACACACATCTCGGTGTCCTGACCACTTATCTTAATGAGAGAGAGAGAGAGAGAGATAATAACCTTGCTCCTAATGTGAATTCCAAGGAGGGAATGAAATAAATTGCCTCTACTCTACACAGACCACTATTAATCTGTACAAATACTGGTCAATTAAATTAGATTACACTTGTAGAGGGCTTCACACCAGGGCCCTACACACAGGAAGGCTTCCTGTAAATCTTGGTGGCAGGGAATATAAATCATATTCTGAACTACTTAGCAATGTTTGCATGCATTTAAAATTTCAGTGGAAAAGATGACCTCAGTGAAAAAAAATCAGAAAAGGAGTTCTTTGTAAACACTCTGAACATCATATAATAAGTTACATGTTTGGGAGTCCAGGTGTTCAGCTTCTAAACGTGTGTGAACATGCTGAGCATATGTGTTTGGGGAGGACAGATAGGGTAGCAGTAACTGTGAAAGTGAGAAACTTAAAGGAATAATAATGAAAAATATTATTAAATTAATTAATATTATTAAATATTATTCCTTTATTAAAGGAATAATAATGAAGGTAAAATGTGAAATGCCTACCACTCGCCTCCTTCGCAGACATTGTGGAAAGTCAGTGAACCAAAACGTTTGACCCTAAACAGCTATGGACAAAGCAATGGCGTCCTACTTTGTCTCAGTATCCCTTATGCTAGAATCTTCAGTTAATTTCTACTTTGGGATTCATTGAGGGAAAATCATTGTTTTTATAGATTAATATATCTGCTTTCTATTTTCAGAAATCACAATCATTCACTTGGCATCTTTTTTCATTGTTGTTGCCTTAGCAGCTTTAGAGTTATACCTGAGTTTATCACCTCGGTGAGTAAAATCTGCACAACCAACATGTAGGGTGCTAAACATCAACTCCTCCTGCTTTTTCCAGACAAATTGGAATGTATTCCCTTACCCAGTGTTTGAAGTTGCTTTGAGTATGTAGAAGTAGGAAAAACAGCATTTATGAGAGAGCTGTGTTGCATAACAGGTTAAGTCTTAAATTCAGAAATCTAGATTCAAATATTTTCTTTCCCACCAGTTCCCTGCCTGTTTACTTTTCTACATGCCATGATCGTTCTTGGTTGGCCTTTGCTCCTGTGCTTTGACTGGTGGGTATACCTTCCCCTTTCTCTCCTCTTACCTAAGTCATTAGTTAAAACCGAGTTATACATCCTTGGAAGGTCTTTTGTCTCTGGACAGTTCACATCATTCATGATACTTCTGTCCTTCCAGCAATAATGAATAGACCAGAAGAATAAGTGATCCTGGATTGCATCATCAAGGCAAAATGCTTTTGGCCCTGGGACTTGTATTAGAACTTTTTGAGGAAGAGAGACTCTTTTCTTACTAAGCCTAGAGCTTTCTCTTTGTCATAATGACAACCAGAAGAGAGAAACTGCCTGAAATGAACGTCAAAACCAAGGAAGAAAGGTTCAAGAGAGGAAGATGACATGTACCTTTGAGCATTTAGAGCCAATCGTGCCTGAAGCCACATACCAAGGGGCTTTTCAGCTACACTTAGCAATAAATTACATTACGTTTTCATTTATACAGAGTAGCACTTCCCTTGCTTGCTGCTGAAAGTCTACCACACACAAATACAGCATGCTCAGTGCCAGGAATTTAATAATGACCTAGGAAATTGTAGTTCCTGCTTCACGGAGTTAAAATTCTGTGAATGATGATAAGTTCCATCATCATTCATGATAAAATCCCTACAGAAAATTGGAATAGATGGTTTTATCTCAATCCGATAAAAGCCATCTATGACAAACCAACAGCCAACATCATACTAAGTGGTCAAAAACTAAAAGCTTTCACTCTAAAATCTGGAACAAGACAAAAATGTCCAGTCTCACCACTCTTACTCAATATAGTTCTGGAAACATTAGCCAGAATAACTAGACAAGAGAAAGAAATAAAAGGAATAAGGATAGGAAAGGAAGAAGTTAAATTATCACGATTTGCAGATGACATGATACTCTATATAGAAGACCCCCAAAACTCCACCAAAAGACTTCTAGATTTAATAACCAAATTCAGCAGTGTAGCTGGATACAAAGTCAACACTCAGAAATCAATAGCATTCCTGTACACAAACAACAGACTCACTGAAAGAGAAATTAGGGAAACAACACCTTTCACAATAGCATCCACAAAAATGAAGTACCTAGAAATCAATCTAACAAAGGAAGTAAAAGATCTATACGTTGAAAACTACAGTAATTCAAAAAAGAAGATTGAAGAAGATATCAGAAAATAGAAAGATATCCCTTGTTCTTGGGTAGGAAGAACCAATATAATGAAAATGGCCATACTCCCAAAACTGTTATACAGATTTAATGTAATCCCAATTAAAATACCAATAGCATACCTTATAGAATTAGAGAAAACAATCTTAAAATTCATTTGGAACCAAAAGAAACAGAATAGCAAAAAAAATTCTGAGCAACAAAAGCGAAGCAGGGGCCATCACAATGAAATTATATTACAAAGCTACTGTGACAAAAACGTCATGGTACTGGCAAATAAAACAGACCTGAGGACCAATGGAACAGATTAGAAGGTGCAGAAACATGTCCAGACACTCTCAGTCACCTTATCTTTGACAGAGGGCCAAACAACATCACTGGAAGAAAGACAGCCTCTTTAAAAAATGGTGCTGGAAAAACTGGCTCTCCACATGCGAAGGTTAAAACTAGACCCTTATCTTTCCCCATGCACTAAGCTAAAATTAAGGTGGATAAAGATCTAAACATTAAAACAAAAACGCTAAATCTGCTGGAAGATAGAATAGGTAGAACTCTTGAAGATATAGGTATAGGCAAAGATTTTGTGAACAAACCCCAAATTGCCCAGGAAGTACCACAAAGAATCAACAACTGGGATCTAATCTTACTAAAAAAAAACTTTTGCACAGCAAAAGAAACTACTAGCAGAGCTAAGTGACAACCCCCAGAGTGGGAAAAAATTTTTGCCAGCTATTCCTCTGACAAAGGACTCATATCTCAAATATATAAAGAACTAAAAATATCAACCCCTTCCAAATTTAAAGACCCAATCCAAAAGTGGGCAGCTGAAATGAATAGACACTTCTCAGATGAAGAAGTAGAAACAGCAAAAAACATATGAAAAAATGATCAACATCACTGGTCATTTGAGAGATGCACATTCAAACAACCCTGAGATGCCATCTCACTCCAGAAAGATGGCTATTATCGACAAATCAGCCAATAACAAATGCTGGAGGGGCTGTGGGGAAAAAGGAACCCTTCTCCACTGTTGGTGGGAATGTAGACTGGTACAACCACTATGGAAATCAGTGTGGAGATTCCTCAGGGAACTATAACCAGAAATTCCATTTGACCCAGCTATTCCTCTTCTTGGTATCTTTCCAAAGGAATTAAAAGCATCATAGGACAGCAATACATGCACACCCATGTTTATAGCAGCACAGTTTGTAATAGCTAAATCTTGGAAACAGGCCAAATGCCCATCAACCAAGGAATGAATAAAGAAAATGTGATGTTTTTTAAACAGTGGAGTATTACTCTCCCATAAAGAACAATAAGCTTGAGACATTTCTAGGCAAAAGGATGCATCTTGAGACCATACTCTTAAGTGAAATAAACTGGACACACATGTTTAAATACCACATTGTTTCTCTGGTGTGAGAAACTGAAAATGTAATTAAAGACTAATATGTATTCTGTTGTAAAAGGGAAAAAAGTTCAAATGGGAAGGGGAGCAAGGGAGGAGGGGGAAAGGAACAGAGGGACAAGAGAAACAAGGAGTAGAAGGAAAAAATGGAACAAAGCTTTTGTAAATAATGAGGAAGGAGGAGTGAAGGGAGGGGAGGGGAGAGGAAAGGGAAAAAAAGCAGCAGCAAGATATATGACATACAGGTACAAATCCCCTATGATGAGTGTTATCACTATGTACATCTAAAATGTACCATTAAACTAAAATTAAAAAAAAATTCTTACGAATGAGTTTATAGCAAGGAGTCAATGATTCATCGTTACCTCTGACTAGACAAATCCAGGGTCTGTGGGAGCACTCAGCAGGTGTCCCTGGCCCAAGGTAGGGACTCCCAGGAGCCAAAGACTTCCCAGAGGAGAAAGCATCAGTTGAATTCCCTGCCTACTGCTCTTCAAGAGTAAAATTAAAGATGTTGTATTTATATCTCGAACTAAGTACACAGTAATAATCACTGCACCTAGCTGTAGGTACCATCATTATAACTCTAAAACCCTAACTGTTCCTTAAAATTCCCACCCAATAAAATGTCATCCTTTTATTCTATTTTAATAGATAAATTTGCATTATTCATGATTATTGCCTCAAAAACACAGATTATCCCAGCTGTTCAGCTGACGTATATGTAGTTGCCAGCCCACCTCCCACTCCCAGTCAGAATTTTGGCCACAGCCCCAGTCGGTGCCGAGAAAGACACATAAACGTTAAACACTATAACAGTCAGTGGTAGAGGTAAAAAAAAAAACCTCAGCCACTGACAGGGCTGCAAAATTGTAACCAGCAAAACAAAAATACTTCCTCCCAGCGCCCATTTTTTTTAAGTGATATGTGCTCACGTAGCAAATCTCTGATAGGTTTAGTAAATCCACCAAAAAATTGATGGAATGGACTCTATAAAACCTTCTCATGGCTCTTTTTTTCTGAGAAGATAGGCTGGATTTGAAATATAGATATAGAAAGATATATATTGTAGCAGATCATAAGACCTGACCATTTTTAACCTTTAGTTAAAAATTTTGAATAAAGGAAAAATAACATTAGAATGTTCAATTTCTAGTCTTGGGGTTTTTCCTCAGGCCACATGTTCTTTGGTAGTTAAGTATGAAAGAGTTTATGCAGAATTGCACTCCGAGAGATCCAGGACAGAATGTTATCAAGTTGTCCTTCAAAACACCTACATAGTGACTTCAAAATGAGAAAGTACATTTTTTAACCAAGAACATGTATTGGTACATTGTCCATATATTGATCACATTTAACATGTTTGTTTTGAATTACTCCAAAAAAAAATAACATGTTTGTTTTGTACCTGTACATGGTGTCTCTTGGTTCTCCCCCCCACCCTCTCCTCCCTTCTATTCCCTCCATCCCTATTTACAGCAGGTTTATTTACAATTCTCCATGATTTCCCTTTCCCCTTTCTTTCCGTTTTTTCCCTTCCTGCTTTTCCCCCCTTCTTGAGCAGAGAGGGAAGAGAACATAGGGAACATATAAAGAATGAAGATATGTTATGTACAGGTATCAACTCCACCCAAGAAATGTAATCACTGTGTACTGCAAACAGGTACTAATAAAAAAATTTTAAAAAAACAAAAAAAAAATGAGAAAGTACAGAAGAACAGAGGGGCCTACCTTACTAGAGAATTATGCTAAAGTTCCTTTTAACTGCAACATTTAAAATTTAGAGGAATATTTGAAATATAAATCGGCAATGGTAGGGCTAATGATATCTGATGACCAGTGTCTGGGACAATGCTCAATGATTGTTGCCTCCTCATATTTCTGTTATGTTATGTTTGGGGA